>PVIC010000944.1:0-103095 GCA_004025085.1 Thryonomys swinderianus | reverse complement strand
CCAACCCCCTTTGATCATAATATCTATATTCACAAAACTATCCTCCAAAAATTGAGAAATATAAAAAAATTCCAGATGAACAATAGCTACAGTTCATTTTTAGTTGTTGTACTCCATAAGGAATTCTGCAGGATACAGCTAAATGCAATTTCTGAGTTGCAATTAGTTTCCCTCATAATATTTCTACATGCTTTGGATGCATCTATGCCATCAGTCTTGACACTTTCTGAAGCAGCTCTGAAAGCCCTCCCTCTTTCATGAGTTGAGCTACCATGGCCACCTTGATGTCCTGAATCAATTCAAAAGGTTTATCATTTATGATCACTTTAACTTTGGGAAAGAGCCAGAAGTCACACAGTGCCAGATCTAGTTTTTATGAGCTTGTATTTCCACTGGATGGCATGTGGCAGCAGCACTCACTATATTTTTGATCACATCTTGTAAAGACACTTACAAAACAGGACTTTCAGAATTGCTCCAGAAAGTGGTAAGAAAATAAGATAAGTGTGTTCAAATTAAGAGGGAGTAAGTTGAGGGGGATCAATGGCAATTTGTCTTTTACTGCAATACTTTTAAATTTAAACCTTCATTATGTTTTTAATCCACTCTGTATACCATTGAAATAAAGTTGGTGTTATGCACATGAGATTAAGACATTGCTATGGGGGCCAGAGATTTAGCTCAGTGGTTCTGGTGCCTGCCTTGCAAGTGCAAGGTCCTGAGTTTGATCCCGGTAACTACATACAATGCTGGGCATGCTGACTCACGCCCACCAGCAATCAATACCGGACACCACAAGTGCCGGGCGTGGTGGCTCACGCCTGTAATCCCAGCACTCGGGAGGCAGAGACAGGAGGATTGCTGAGTTCCAGGCTTGCCTGGGCTACATAGTGAGCTCAGGGCCAGCCTGAACTAAACAGCACGACCCTGTCTCAAACAAACAAACAAACAAACAAAAAAAGACATTGCTATGGTTTTGATGAGTTTGTGCCCCATGAGGCTCGTGTATTAGAAGTTCAGTTGCCAGTGTTTCAATAGCAGGGCGTGGTAGAAATAGTACTATCAGACTCAGGCAAGGTTATTGAGGTGCTGCTCCTACTGCAGTTCTCTTGGGAATGGAGTAAGTTGCCATGAAAAAGCATTATTATAAAAAAGCAGCAAGGAGGGACATGCTCCAAGTTCCAGCAAGGAGGACCCCAGTCAGCAGCTTTCCTGCCTTCAGGACCATACCAGAAGCCTGAGGGACTTCCATTCCCTTGTGGGCCAGACTGGGGTGAGATCAGAAGGTCTTGGAATCTCCATTTCCTCCTGGACAAACAGAACATAACTGTTCCATGGGGAAGAGCCTCTAGAGAGGCTACCACTTACTTGTCTGTGGACATTGAAAAAATGTGACAGTGGTACTGGAACCTAGACTGAGACCATCAGTGAGTTCTTCTGACCAGTCTACCACATTGAAAAAGCACACACTGGAAGAGTGAAGGAATCCTGTTGACTATAGCCATTGGTGAGTTGATGGAGTCAGTTCCATCTGCAAGATCCTGTACTCTTGCAGGGTCCTAGCCTGCAGGATTTCATTGAGCTCAGCTCAGGCATTGTACTCAGAACCTAGATAAGGGATGATAGCTATCTCCCTGTGACTAATCAATTTTGATCTGTGTGGTACTGCCCATAACATCTACAAGAGACATTAGATCCACACTGTGAAGGGTCATTTTGGTGGTATTTTTAGGTTTGTTTTGTTGTTGCTGTTGTTATTCTTTTTCTTTCCTTTTTCTAACTTTAAAAATCATTTCTCTACTCTGCTGTTGCCAAATTGATCCAATTTGGTTTTTTTTCTCCTCTCATTTTTAGAGAAGATGGAAAATAGTTTCCTGTTTGCCTGCTGCTGCTGTTAGGTACCCCCAGTCTCCTTTTGTTCCTTCATCCTCTCCTGTCTTCCAGTCATAATCAGTACCTAGAAGTTAAAGGGTTTCAGTCTTTCCCAATTTCTCTTATTTCTATATTATTATAGGAGGGTGAACAAAGTTTCTAGTGGTCCTATGGTTATTAATCAGTTCTCTCATATTTGTCTCCTTTTGTCTCTGTTTTACTCTAGCATCTATAAATTTCTTGAAGTCTATGTGATCTCTATAGATTCTCTTACCCTATTTACAATCTCTCCCTCTCTTATCTCTCTACCTCCCCAAATCCTCAGTGACCTTTTATTCCCAAAAGACAATGCTGCTATATTGAGGAACCTGTATGTTGTAAACTCATTTCTGATTAGTTCTAAATTTTGGCATTTGGTTACAGAAGTAACTCATGAAGTTAAAGGTGTCAGGATAGTAGTTCGCTAAGTTTATCATTTCCTGTGCTGTATTTCATACTGTTTATTATACCAATTGTATTTTATGTCAACAAAGATAATGTGACTGTTCTGTTCAAATAGCTCCCATGGTGTGCCAGAACTGAGATTACTTAAGGGCCAGTACAGATCCAAGGAGGACAACCCAGAAAGTAGCCATCTCCTAAAGGTTCCAAATATTAGGAAGAAAGAAACTTCTAAAAAACATTCCCCACTTAGCAGACAAGGAACTAAATCCATAATATCAGCAATGACAAAGCAATAGAAATGAGAAAAAATTTTAAAACCCAGATACAAAGATCATCACCACAAGGGAATCCAGTGAAAAGAGAAATTGAGCAACTTGATGCTCAATCAACAGGACTCTCTGACGTAATAACAAAAGCAGATCTAGGAAAATGGAAACCAGAAATAATCTGAGATTAAAACAGATACTGTCCATAACTGCCAACAAAAGTTTGTGAAGTAGGCTGAATTAAGGTGAGGACCAAATTCCAAAACTAAAGGGTAGATTTGCAGCCAGTGAATAAGAAAGGGATAATTTATGGAAAATGGCAAGGGACCATGAGAAATCAAACCAATACCTCCTAGACAATACAAAGAAGGATAACATAAGGCTGTTTGGAGTCACTGAGGAAGCAAGAGATAGTACAAAAGATATGAAAAACTGTTCACAGATATAATGGCAGAAAATTTCACAGGAAGAGGAAAAGAATTGTACATACAGATAAGTGAGGCATGCAGGACCTCCAAATGGCCATGATATAAAAAAAATCTACACCTAGGCATATAATTATCAAGGTTCCAGATAGCCAACAAATGAACAAAAGACCAAAAGTAGTTAGAGAAAAACAAACAAAAACTACAACAAGAGAAGCCCATCAGGACCACAGCAGACTACTCAATGCGAATGTTCAAGGCAAGGAGAACCTGGAGTGAAGTGTATCAGGCCTTGGAGGAAAACAACCTTTGACCTAGATTGATGTATCCTGCAAAACTATCTTTCAAAGTCAATGGGGAAATAAGATACTTCTATGACAAAGAACACCTGAAAGACTCCAAAAATACAAAACCTGTACTCCAAAAATTCTAAAGAATATCTTAGAAAAGCCAAAGAAGGTCACAAACCCATGAGGCCCACCAGAACAGATCCATTGGACAAGGCAAAAAAACTGAGTGGAAAGTGGGAAACACAAAGAATAAAAGAGCCAAGAACAGGAAAACATCACGAGAGGTATAAATCAGTACATATCAGTCATAACCATCAATGTCAATGGCCTCAATGTGTCAATTAAAAGACATAAACTGGCACAGTGGATCAAGAAGCAAGATCCTATAGTATGCTGCATACGAAAAACACACCTAATGCAGAAAGAAAGCCACAGACTGAAAGTCAAGTGTTGGTAAATAATTCTCCATGTGACAAGAACTGCAGAAAAGCAGGAGTGGCTGTCTTATTTGCCAACAAAATAGATTTCAAACCAAAACTGATTAAGAGAGACAAAGAAGAACACTACCTCTTCACATAGGGAATAATCCAGGAGAAAGACATGACATTCATAAATATTTATGCACAAAATTCTAGTGTACCCAATTATATAAAACAAATATTAGTGGACATGAAAAGCCAGATAAGTACTAATAAAATAGTAGTAGGGGACTTCAATACCCCTCTATCAAAAATAGACAGATTGGCTGCACAAAAAAATCAGTAATGAAATACTTGAATTGAACCAAACTTCTGAACAAATGGACTTAATAGGTGCCTACAGAGTATTTCACCCCATAAAATCAAAATATACATTCTCAACTGCTCATTGCTCATTCTTCAAAATAGACCATATGCTAATTCACAGACCATGCTTAAGTAAGTTCAAAGGGATTGAAGTTATCCCCTGTTTACTGTTAGACCACAGTGCCTTGAAATTTGCTGAATAGCAAAAGAAATTCCAAGACCCTCACAAACATATGGAAATTGAACAACACTTTGCTGACAAAATATGGGTCACAGAAGAAATTAAATAGTTTTTATAATTAAATGATAATTCCACTACAACATACAGGACACAATGGGACACAATGAAGGCAGTTATACGAGGGAAATTCATAGTAGTGAATCCCTACACCAGGAATACAGAGCAAGCTCAAATAAAGTCTAATGCTGAACCTGAAGCTACTAGAAAAAGAGGAGTTAGACAAACCCAAAGTTTGTACTAGGTAGGAAATTATAAGGATAAGAGCAGAAATTAATGCAATGGAGACTATGAGAATGATACAAAAAAATCAACAAATCAAAGAGTTGTTTTTTGAAAGGATAAACAAAATGACAAACCCTTAGCCAACTTTATCAAACAAAGGAAGGAAAGGGCTCAAATCCATGCAATCAGAAATGAAAAGGGGGAAATCACCACAGATCCAGCAGAAGTCTAGAGGATAATAAACACCTACTTTGAATTTGTACTCCAATAAGATGGAAAATGTAGAAGAAATGGATAGATTCCTAGATACATATGAACTTCCAAAGTTGAATGAAGAAGAGATAAAAATGTGAGATACCCCAATATCAACTTGTGAAATTGAAAATAGAATAAAAATCCTACCAACAAAGAAAAGTCCACATCCTGATGGCTTTATTGCTGAGTTCTACAGAACTTTTAAAGAGTTAACATCACTACTTCTTAAACTCTTCAATGAAATTGAAAGGGATAAACTTCTAGAAAAAAATTCCGCCTGCTAAGGTTGAAAAAAGAAGAAATATAAGTCTGAAAAAAATAATAACAAATATAGAGCTTGGTGAAGTAAGCCAAAACTTCACAACAAAGAAGAGCACAGGATTAGCTAATTTCATGGCTGGATTCTACTGAACATTCAAAGAACATTTAATACAAGTATCATTTGATTTTATTGAGATACTGGAACTGAAGCAAGGGCCTTGCACATGGTAGGCAAGATCTCTATCACTGAGCTATAACCCCTCACCTCCAATATTTATAAAACATCTTCTAAAAAGTAGAGCTAGAGGGAATCCTACTAAACCCATTTCATGAGGCTGACATGATCTTTGATACTTGAGTCAAAGACATCACAGGAAAAGGACACTGTATGCCAATCTCTCTGATGAACATTAATGCGAAAAATCATCAATATACTAGCAAGGTGAATCCAACAACATTACAAAAGCTTATATATTATGACTGGGTGGGATTTATCATTGGCATGAAAGACTAGGTTAGTATGCAAATTGATCAATACACATTACATTATTAAAATGTTAAACACAAATAAAAGATAAAAATTAACAGAATAAAAGATAAAAAATGCAAGATCATTTTAAATGTTGAAGAAAAAGTGTTGCATGGAGTCTAACTCCCTTTCTTGACAAAACAAACACAACAGTTTGGTGCAGAAAGAAAAGTCCTCAACATAATAAAATTCATTTATGGCCAAACCCCACAGTCACAATTAAAATGGGGAAGAGCTGAGAACTCTTCCACTAAGATCCAACATAAGATGAGAAAGCCCATTCTTGTCCTTTGGATTCGACATAGTACGGGAAGGTGTTGCAAGAGTAATCAGTTATGAAATAAACTACATATACAACAAAAAGTAATAATTTTTTCTCTATCTTCAGATGACCTAGTCCCATTCTATAAAAATCTCTCTCTCTCTCTCTCTCTCTCTCTCTCTCTCTCTCTCTCACACACACACACATTAGAACCCTCAGAAGATGAATGTAGTAAAGTTGCAGGCTACAAGATCAACAAACATCACTAACATTTCTATATACAAATAATGACCTAAGCTGAGAAAGAAATCAAGAAAACAATTCCATTTACAATAGCATCCAGTAAAATAAAATATAATACACTGAAATAAATTTTAAAAGGTAATAAAATAGTTGTACATTAAAAACTAAAAAAAAATCAAAGAAATAAGACACAAATGAATGGAAATATATCCTGGATCTGAACAATTAATAGTTACATGTACATATTAATGTGCTCCATGTTTTCAGTATAATAATCTCTATCAAAATTCCAATGACATCCTTCAGGGAAATAGAAAAAGAATATTAAATTTCATATATAAACATAGAAAATTCTCAACAGCCAAAACATTTATTAGGAAGAAGAAAGCTGGAGGCACTCAACTTCCTGATTCAAAATTACTTCACAAAACTATAATAATCAAAACAATGTAGTCTTGTCATATAAACTGACCCAAAGAAGTAGAACAGAAAAGGGAGCTCAGGAGTGAAGATTTAGCTTAGTGACACTGCACCTGCCTTGTAAGCACAATGTCTTGAGTTTGATCCACTGCACCAAAAAATAAAATAAATAAATGAAGAAGAAGAAGGAGAAGGAGAAGGAGAAGGAGAAGGAGAAGGAGAAGGAGAAGGAGAAGGAGAAGGAGAAGGAGAAGGAGAAGGAGAAGAAAAGGGAGCCCAGGAAGACATCCAAACATACATGACCATATGACTTTAGACAAGAGCACCAAAAGAATACAGTGGTAAAACTGGATTTATATATATATATATATATGATGAAATCAGACATTGCAACCTAAAATGGACAAAAGACCTAAATGCACAACCAGAAACTATAAAACTCACAGAAGAGAGCCGGAGATTTAGCTCAGTGGTTCCGGCACCCACCTCACAAGTGCAAGGCCCTGGGTTCGATCCCAGTAACCACACAGAATGCTGGGTGTGGTGACTCACACCCACTAGCAATCAACACCACATACCATAGTGCTGGGTGTGGTGGCTAACGTCTATAATCCCAGCACTCGGGAGGCAGAGGCAGGAGGATTGCTGAGTTCAAGGCTTGCCTGGGCTACCTAGTGAGCTCAAGGCCAGCCTGAACTACAAAGTGAGACCCTGTCTCAAAAACAAAAAACAAAAACAAAAAAAAAACTCACAGAAGAAAACTTAGAAGAAAAGCTCCTGGATGTGGGTTTCCATAGTGACCTTTTGAATATCACATAAAAAACTCAGTCCACAGCTGGGAGTGGTGGCTCACGCCTGTAATCCCAGCACTCGGGAGGCAGAGACAGGAGGATTGCTGAGTTCGAGGCTTGCCAGGGCTCCATAGTGAGCTCAGGGCCAGCCTGAACTACAAAGTGAGACCCTGTCTCAAAAAAAAAAAAAAAAAAAAAACTCAGTCCACAAAAGTAAAAATAAATAAATGGTACTATATCAAACTAAAAGCAATTTTATATAGCAAAGGTAAACTAACAACAAAAGGAAAAGACAATTATGAATTAGGAAAAATATTTATGAACTATATTTCTTATAAGGTTTAAAATCCAAAGTTTAAAAAAACACATACAATAGTGAAAAAATGAATAGCCTGATTAAAAAATAGGCAAATGACTGGATATTCTGGTCTCCAAAGAAGAACATGATGATATAAATGTGGCCAAAAAGATACGAAAAGTTATTCAACATGGTTAATCATCATGGAACTCTGAATCCAGTACCACTGTAAAATACCACCTCACACATGTTTGGATGAAGATAACCAAAAATTCAAAAGACAAATGTGGTGAGGATGTAGAGAGAAGGGAATTCTCATACCCTGTTATGCTAATGTACTTTGATACATCCATTATGGGAAACAGTATGAAGATTTCTAAAGAAATTAGAAATAGGACTGCAATATAATCCAAGGATCCCTTTTCTAGGCATATGGCCAGAGTAATGAAGGAAGTGCTTCATAAAGACTTCTGCACTTTCATGCTATTCACCACAGCAAAGATGAAGGACAACAAAGTGCCCATCGATGAGTGAAAAGCTGAAGAAATTGGTACATGTGTACACGGAATATTAATCAGTCCTAAAATACTGAGACCTTGGGCTGGTGGAACAGCTCAGTGGTAGGGTGCTTGCTTAGCATGCTTGGTGTGCTGTCTTTGATCCCCAGCAACAGAATCAAACAAACACCTTGAGATCTTCCCATTTGCCACAATGTGGATGAACCCAGAGGACACTGTACTAAGTGAAATAACCCAGATCCAGGAAAACACTGCCTGAGCTCGCATAAAACAATAAAACAGTGGTTAGCGGGGCTGGTGGTGGAGGTGAGGAGGGAATGGGCAGAGGTAGGCGAGAGACGACCAGGAGCCAGATGGGAAGGATGCACCAGCCTAGAGCTCTGATTCACAACGAGAGGACTGCAGTGATGACAGTGTACTGTATGTGGGATTCAGTGAACTGAGTGGTCATAAAGAAGATAAATTAGAAATTTATAGCTAAGTGGATGCACCTAGAGGCTGTACTCAGAGGTGAAATAAATAGGACACAGATGGGTAAAAACATTGAAATGAGTGGATTCTAACTGCTTTTCTCACCACCAATAACAACAGATAGCAAACTATATGAGATAATGAAGATCTTTTAATTTGATTCACTGGACACTCTTGTCTGTCTGTCTGTCTCCTATAATACCATGCTGTATAAGTACAGAAAAATACACTGTACATTTTAAAAAAGTAAACATATTTAAGTACTCATGCATTAACTGCTCAAGACTGGATTTAAACACGTACCATAGAGGAATGTGTTACATACATACCACAAACTGCTAAACACTGTGTTCTGGGATCAGTATCATATTATCATTCAAACACTGGCCTATGTTAAGGTAAGAGTTTAAAAATTCATAGCAGTAAAATGTGTTTCATGTCTCACACCTAGAGTTTCAGTAAATTGACGTTATTTTCAGTTACTCACCTCGACTAGTAAAGGTAGGGTTTAAATATGTATTTTATGAGACCATTTACATGCCCCTCCCCATAGCTCAATACTGTTTCCAATAGGCAATATTAATATTCTCTTCAACCCCTCCTGCCCCTCCCTTCCCCAAACTCAAGGGAGTTTAAATATGTATCACACCTGAGCTTTCCAAAGAGTCAAGATGATATTCAGTCTTTACCCCAAGTCCTGCTGTGCAATGGTTTGAAGCTCTACAGCAGGATAATGTGTTACATACGGCCACAACGCTAAACAGTGTTTGAAGGTTGAAATACTCAGTGACTAACAAACAGAGTTCAGGCAATCAGTTTCAGCGAGTATTACAAAGTGCTACTTGCACCGCTTACCGCTGAACACAGTGTTTGAGAGAGTCGATCGACTGTGTCATTATGCAGAAACACTTAGCACGTTAATCACGTAATTAAAAGAGGTATTACAGAGAAATGTGTGGCAGCACTGCAACTGCTAAATACACTGTGCTCAGACCCACACTCATCTAGATTCGCTAAGCACAGAAGTTACACAAGTTACCAAAAGCGGTGCATTACATGCACCCACCACTTCTACATTCTTTTCACCGCGAAATACAAAGCAGAGACGTGAGGTTCCCACCCACGCCGAAGCCACAGGGGTGGAGGAAATGCACGCGGCCCTCCTGCCCTTACCGCCTCTGCCCGCCGCCCCCAGGGCCCAGACCTGCGTCTGTGCTGAAGAGTAGCTGCACTCTCTAGAGCTCGACCTAAACACACTCAGACAGCCAGCCCAGGTTTTGTCATTTGTTGGGCTCCGGCCTCCTTCACTCACCATGATGCCGTTGAGATTCCCCTGCTGCAACTCCCTTCTCGTGCCGAGGCTCATTCCTGCGCCCGGACCTCTGTGTGCTGGCCACGGGGGCGTCTGCAGACAGCCCTCAGGTGCTCCAGTTTGGGATGACGCTGGGGACGCCCCGAACATTCCCGGCTGGGCCGTCACACCTGCCTTCCTGTTTGCTTGTCAGCGCCTGGCGAGAAAACTGCCTTACGTGATGGCGCATGGTGCCCTTGCGCAGCCGCTGACCACTCTTCCGAGCTCGCGTCCGCCTCTGCTCGCCCCCCTGCTCCTCCCATTTCTTCCTGATGGCCTCCTGTCTCATCCACGGCCGACGGCCCCTCCTCTGAGATCTCAGCTGGCCGGCCTTTGCCGCCTCCTGGCTCCTCCCACGGAGCGTCCCCTGACGCCCTCCGCACACGCCCTCTGTGAGCCGGATGCGGCTGGGTGGGACGGGAACGCGCGGCCTTCCTGGCCGCACATAGAGGGGGACCCTGAGCGCAGAGTCGGAAACGTGTCAGTCTCCTAGAGTGGCCTCTGCCGGGCAGAAGGCAGACTGAGCAGATCCTGTCACCTCGTGTCCCTTGACACACAGCCTGTCCTGACACTGTGTCTTTTTTTAGCCTCCTGGAGCGGACACCCGCTCCGCCTACTGCCCCTGGCCGTGTGTCTGCCGGGGATCTGAGTCACTCTGTTAGTGATCTTTGTTAGTCGCTGTAACAAATATCAGAGCTAACCGAGAAGGAGGGAAACTGCATATTGACTCGCACACGCAGGGGTTCGGTGTGGCTGCCCGCTTGGTTGCTTTGGGCCTGCTGTGTCAGTTTCTCCTGGTGAGCGGTGCAGGGGGAGAGGCTGCTTCTCATGAGGGGTAGGGGCGGAGGGAGAGGGAGAGATTTCAAGAGGAAGTTCCCAATGGCTTAGATTCCTCCCGCCAGCCGCCCCTGCACTAAAGCTTCCACCAGGCCTCTGGAGGACACTTCCCGCCACGGCCCCAGCGCCTGTAGTCCGGCCAGCTCGGGCCTTTTTGTGAGCACCGTGTGTTCTCTCCTTACTCCGGTGAGGAAGATGCGGGCAGTATCACTAGAGTGAAGGACCCAGGCAAAGGCGCAGGGCAGGGACGAGCAGGCCCTGACGCTGGTGGACCGTGAGCGGGCAGGTGCTGGAGGCCGCGCTCCTTCCTGTTTCCAGGGCTGTGGGCCCCTGGTTCCGAGCGGGTCCTGCGTGCAGAGCGCGCTGGGTCAGAAGAGCCCTGGGGGCGGCGCACAGGCCTGGCGGTGTGTCTGTGCGTGACCCGGGGGGTGGGGAGTGGCCTGGGGCACAGTGCTTCCTGTCTTTGGGGAGCCAGGATGGTCCCCGGGCTTTCAGGGCAGTTCTGGTATAGCTGGTGCTCAGGAGCTGGGTCAGCGCCTCAAGAAGGGCAGGTGGGGGTTGTTGGGCTGTGCAGCACGATGAGTTACAGAACTTCACCCAGAATAAGAACAGAGAAGTCCCCCGAGAGCCCTGAAGTGTCTGCTGAGGAGCAGGAGGGTGCCCCAGCCCCCTGCTAGCCTACAGAGCTTGGTCGCAACTCTTTCCTTGCAGTAGAGGAAGGATTTAAGAAGTGTCCGTGAGGGGGTGTGACGTTCGGAGGATTTCTCCAAGTTTCAATGTGTTGTGTTGAGACAGATGCGATAGTTAAGTTCGGTCCGTGCTGGGCTGCGTGCGTGGTGGTGGTCCCATAAAGTTTATCGCCTACTGAGTTTACACAGCACGCTCTGGGATGGTCACACAGCACAGCAGCCTAATGACCCACTTTTCAGGATGAATCCCATTGCTGAGCAACACACGATTGTGTACAATTAAATTAAATTAAATTTAATATCTTGAACTCCTCTCTTTTGTTTGCGTAGGCAGAGTCCTGGACATCTGTCCACGCCAGGGTAGAGAGATTATTGTCTGCTGTTCAGTCCCAGGCCAGCATCTCACAGTGGAGAGTGTGTGACCTGATGCCTGATTGATGGGCATTTGGACAGGTCCTCTCTCCATTTTATAAGCAGCGTGAGGGTGGGCAAACCTGTCCTCTGCCCTTTGCACTTTTCCTGGCTTTTTTCTTGGGGTAGATTCCTGGAAGCTGAATTTCTGGGTGAGTCATGACATCCAAGAGGCAGACTGGATTCTGGTCTGTGTGTGGCCGGCCCTCTGTCCACCTATCCGTCTGAGAAGTGCAGTCTGTGGGCTGGGGTGTGGGATGGTGTTGAGCGCTGGTCGGAGAAGGCAGGCTCCAGCCCCCCTCCGGACGGCCCAGAGCCCATGTGTGGGGTGCGGCACAAGGACATTCCTTCCTGCTGGATCATGGTTGTAGGTGAATGTGGAGTTGTGGTGGGGGGGACCAGAGTGAGGGTGGGGGAACAGCCATGACAGAGACTGAAGAAGGGCATGTTGGGGAGCACACCTCTGGCCCAGCACATTCTTGGCAAACTTAGGACCGCAGCACAAGGCGGGCACAGGCAGCAGCCTCTTGGACGCCCCAGCCCAGCCCATGGGCTGCCAGTGGAGTATGCATGTGGGACAGCCCCGTCCCTGCCGCAGGAGGACTGAGCCCCGCATCTGCACTGACCTGGCTCCTCCAGACTCAGGTGGTGGCAGCAGGGACAACTGTGGCTTCAGCGTGTGGTGATTTTTGGAGGAGCCCAGAGGAGCAGCACCTGGCGAGGGGAGGGGTGAGGCAGGCCTCAGCATGGACCTTTGCCCTCTAGAGAGTGGGCGGGCATGAGCGGAAGTGAGTGTGGGAATCCTCAGCTCTAACCCAACATAAAAATACCAGTGTGAAACCCACTTCCTGAGCCAACCTCTGGCGAGCCCAGGGCTGGTGCATTTATAATGGTGTCTGCCAGACTGATAGGGTTTCTTGTGGGCCCTGGGCCACCTTAGGATCACACAGGTGACCCGCACAGCCGGGAGCCTGCCCCATAAGGCCTGATGATGCGTCCGCCTGACTCGCACACTTGGCTTGGGTGACATCTGGAGGTCTGGTTCTGGCTGGAGCCTGAGTGCGAAGGCATGTAGAGGCTGTGTGTACAGGTTACCAAGGGAAAATCTAAATAAACCCTCCACCATCATGTGCTGTTCGTTGATTTAAAATTCACTCACTTTGGAGGTACAGAGCTGGGCAGTGCATTCTTAGACTCCCGTTAGCTTCGCTGTAGGTAATATCTTTGACGTGGAGGTCAGGACGATCGTGGTTGCCTGGGCTGCACCCCGGCGGCTGGAAGGCCTCTTTGGCTGCACATGCTCACTCTTTCCCTGGGGCTGCCGATGTCCCGTGAGTGACTGGGTTGAGACGGATTTGTTATCTCTCCTTTGATATCCTGTCCATTCCTTTCACTGTCTCAGCATCAGAGTCAAATTCTACTCAGCGCTGCAGGTAAACATGCTGATCATTTGAGAAATGCTTTATGCAGAACTGTACAACAAGGTTTCCTTGATCTAGACTTGCCCAGGTTTTCCTTCCCTTCGAGACTAAAGACATCTCCAGCGACCATGACCAGAAGCAGCAGACGATGCAAAGAATGAAAGGAGGTGACATTTGAGTTTCTGGATGTTCTCCACTCATTCGCTGGGATGAGCTTCTGGACTCGGGCAGCCCAGTGAGAACTGCAGGTGAGGCACTTGCCTCGCCTCTCACCTTGCCCTCTGCACACGGCACCATTCTTGCTCATGTGACAGAGTTGCTGAGCGAAGTGTCCGCTCGTGGTGGTGACCAGGAGATGCTGCTGTCCTTATCTTAAGATGAGACAACCTTGGCTTCCCAGTGACTTCAGGAAACCCTGTGAGTGCTGCAGAGGTATGTGCAGGTGTCGGGGGAGGGCGACTCGGTGTGAAATGGTGAAGTGGAGGGTGGGTTTGGGAGCTGGATAGACACTATGGCCGGGGCACGGGCTACAGGGAGCTTGGGCCTGTGGAGCAACTGACAACCACGGGAAGAGGTGGGCATGGTGGTTGGGATTCCAGCATTTGGGGAGGTTGAGGCAAGAGGATCATGAGGACACATCTAAACTGGGCAACTCAGCAAAACCCTGTCTCAAGATTTAAAGTGTGGGCCAGGGATTTAGCTCAGTGGTTCTGGTGTCTACCTAGCAAGCACAAGGTCCTGAGTTAGATCCCTGGCAACCGCATAGCACAATGCCAGGTGTGATGACTCATGCCCACCAGCAATCAGTACCACAGACCATGATGCCGGGCATGGTGGCTCATGCCTGTAATCCCAGCACTGGGGAGGCAGAGGCAGGAGGATTGCTGTGAGTTCGAGGCTAGCCTGGGGTACAAAGCAAGACCTTGTCTCAAAAAAAAAAAAATTTAGAAAGTGTTGGCAAACTGAGAAATAAATTAGGAAAAATATCATTCACATTAACATCAAGAAATATTAAATACTAAGGATTTTACCTAACTAAGGAAATGAAAGACCTCTATAATGAAACTACACTGGTCTGAAAAAGGAAATTGTAGAGGACATCCTGTGTTGCTAAGTAGCCAGCACAAATATATTCAAAATGGCCATGCTTCCAGAATTGACCTACAGATTTAATGCAATCTCAGTAAAAATGCCAACAGCATTCCTCACAAAACTGGAGAAAACAATCCCAAAATGTAAACAGCATCAGAAGAGACTCAGAATAGCAAGAGGACTATTGAGGAGGCGTTGGAAGCCTGGACTTGAAATTATATTACAAACCTACAGTGATAAAAACATGGCACTGACCCAGAAACAGATATAAGGATCAGTGGAACCAGGGGACGCAGAAACAATCCCAACCGTATTCAACGAGTTGATCTCTAACAAAGAAAAACATATGCTGGAGGAAAGAGCCTTTTTTAGTGAATGATGTTGGGAAAACTGGATATTCATATACAGAAGATTGAGTCTAGACACACATCTCTCACTCTTACCTCATTTTGGGGTGCTACAGTCTCCTCCTTGATGTGGTTTCTAGGTTCTCTCTGTCCTGAACAAAGAACTGGTCAAGACAAGCACCAAAGGTAGTGAGGTTTTACATTTGTTACAGGCAGGAAAAGAAACTTGCTCTGCAGAGCAACCATGGGCCAGTTAAAAGTAGGACAAGAAGCAGAGTCTGCAGGGTGAAAGCAGATCACTGTGAAAGAGAGAGCACGGTGGTCGAGTTCGATGGCAGCCATCTTTTGTATCTCTCCTCAGGCAGATGTCAGGTCTGGGCTGTTCTATGCAAACCTCCTTGGAGTCTTGGAAGAAGATAATATTCGCTGACTGGTTCCACCTGCAAGGCTTTTGGAACTGTTCTGCTCCAGTGCCCTGTAACCTTACAGTTGATAGGTCAGGCTCAGTTCCCCAGCCAGTTTGCCACGGCCTAGTCACCATAATCCTATCACCATATGCTCAACTAAAATCCAAATGGATCAAAGAACTAAAGTTTTAAAAATTTATTGAGTTCATTGGTACCTTTTAGGTATACGTTTTGATTACATTCATCATTCAGAATTTGTATCTGTACATGATATATGTTGGTTCTTACTTTCCCCCATTCTCCTACCTTCCCTTCAGCCCCTCTCCTCTTCTCTCTATATAAAATTTTCCATTTTTCTTTCCTTTTTCATTTTTCCTTTCCCTTCTTTTCTTTTCCCCAAACCCTGTCTACTTCCCCTTTCCCTCTGAACACTTTCTTCCTGTTTCACAGTATCGATTATGTAGTTTGATCCTCATTTACACTTTCAGTGTCTCATCCCAGAGAGACAATTTGGTATTGACACACAGTTCCTATTTATTTCACTTAAGAGTATGGCCTCAAAGTACATCCATTTAGTTATAACTGTCTCTAGTTTGTCTTTTAATTCTTTTGAGAGTATACCCAGAAGAATAGTAGATGGGTCAAATGGGACTCTAATCCTAGTTTTCTGAGAATCTCCCCACTGGTCACACCAGTCTATATTCCTACCAAGAGTGGAGAAAGATTCCTTTCTCCCCACAGCGCCACCAGCATTTGTTATTGGTTGATTTCTTGATAGCAGCCATCCTTTCTGGAGTGAGATGGAATTTCAATGTGTTTCCATCTGCATCTCTTGAATGTCCAGTATGATGAATGTTTTTTTTTTCATGTATTTGTTTCCTGCTTCTACTTCTTTGTCTGAAAAATGTCTGTTAATTTCAGATGCCTACTTTTAGATTGGATCTTTAAATTTTTTTGGGGGGGTCTGATTTTTTAAAAAAATATATTCTAGCTAGTAGTCTTTTGCCTGAGAAATAGCTGGTAAAAACTTTTGCCTACATGGTGGGTTGTCTCTTCACTCTGCTGTTGATTTCTTTTCTGTGCAGAAGCTTTTCAAAATGATGAGATTCCAGTTGTTGATTCATTGCACTAGTTCTTGTGCAATTGAGATTTTATTCATAAAGTCCTTTCTTATGCTAATATCTTCAATAGTTTTACCTAACCTATCTTCCAGAAGGTTTAGTATTTCTATTTTTAATATTTAGATCTTTGATCCATTTTTATTTTAGTTTAGTGCATTGTGAAAGATTTCAGTCTAGTTTTAACCTTCAGCAGTTTGCAACCCTGTTTTTACAGCACTATTTATTAAGAGGCTATCTTTCCCCAGTGAGGGTGTTTGGCTCCCTTGTCAAATATTAGGTGGCTTAGTATGTATAGAGTTATTTCTGGACCTTCTTGTGTGCCATTGATTCTTGGGTTTGTTTCTTCACCAGTAGCATGCTGTTTATATCACAGTAGCTTTATACTGTAGTTTTAAGTTGGAAGATACACCTTGTCTTATTTTTGCTGCCCTGAATTGCTTTTGCTATTCTAGGTCTCTTCTGGCTCCAAATGAACTGTTGGATTGTTTTCTCTAGTTCTGTTGGAATTTCACCAGGATTGCACTGAATCTTGAATTTGTGATCCTACTGTCTCACTCTGCAAGTAGCTTGTATCATAGGCATGTCCTATACAACCAGCTCATTTTTCTTTATGCCCACATATATTGCATTGAGCATATATAACATGTTTTTCAATTATTGATCTGTTAACAGGCACTTGGGCTGCTTCTTCATCTTAACTATTGTGAATATTGCCAAAATAAACATGGATATGAATGTTTCTCGTTTGTGTTCTAATTTTAGTATATGTGCTGCCGAAGCGAGCACTCGTTTGTGTTCTAACACTAGCAATGAACAAGAGTTCCTGTTGCAATTGCTATTACATTTTTTGTCATTGTATTTTAAAATTTTAATTATTTTAATAGATATACAGTGCTATATTATTGTTGCAGTTGACCTTTCCTTCATGGCACAATAATGTTATGCAGTCTTTTTTATGCTGATTTGTCTTCTCTGTGTCTTTATGGTTGAGTGTATTCAGATTTTTACTCCTTTTTTCATGGTTCTGGGGATCAAACCCATGGCCTTGTGGACACTAAGCAACCCCTTGATCTCTTGAGCTACACTCCCAGCCATTTACCATTTTAAATTGTGTTTTCTTGTCTTCTTATTAAATTTTAGTATTTATTAGTATATTGACACATAGGTCCTTTTTAGATGTTTTCCAGATACATTCTCCCAGTACATTAATTTTTAAAGTATTCATCAGGATCTTATAGAGTAGACAAATTATACTTAAAGAAAGTCCACATCATTATTTTTTTTCATGAGCTGGCTTTTGGCATTGTATCTAAGAACTCACCACCAAACCCAAGGCCCTGCATAGTTTCTTCTGTGCTTTATTTTTCTATGATGTTCACAATTTTTCTTTTGAAATAAGCCTAGGGAATATTTTGAGTAGTTTTTTTTTTGGGGGGGTGAGCTGTAACTTCTGTGCCCATGTTCAATTTCCCCCTCACGGTTTTCAGTTGTCCTCTTGTGACTTGCATAACAGGTGTCTTTCACTGTTGACTTGACTCTGTCCCTTTGACAAAGTCTGGTGGTCATATTTACAAGGATCTGTGTGAGGCTCTCTCCTCCCTTCCTTTATTTATTCATCAGTTCCTTCTCCAGGACCACACTGTCTTCACTATTGTAACTTTATGATAAGGGCCCTGCTGGGTGAGTGCATTTTTTTTTACATTGTCTTCAGATTTGTGTCATTTACCAACATTTGACTGGGACTGTGCTGAATATACACATCAAGGTATACTGTTCTTGAGCAAGGAATAACTCCAGTTATTTACATTTATTTTGATTTCTCTCAGTCTCATTAGAAGATTTTCTGGTGCGTACTTGTACATATTTTGTTGGATTAAAGCTAAGGATTTTAATTTTGGGGTACTATTGTAAATGGATTTTTTTCTTTTCAAATTCTCATTATTCACATACTACTGATATAGAAGAAATAAATTGAATTTTGGCCTGTCGACTACGTATTTTGCTTTTTGTCTCTATCCATTTGGATCCGGGCACAGGAAAGCGGGTTTCTGTTTCACTTTGAATTTCGGAGGAAAGTTACAGTCTGTGATAATTTGAATATCAAATTTCAGAGATTCACCTCGATTGCCGAAAGGGGGCGCAGGAGCACCACTAAACAATGTGCCCTGAACCTCCTGCCCCAGGCCAAAGCCAGATAGTGGCGTGCACCAGCTTCCCAGTCACCTGGAGACTTCTGCGACCCGATCTCGGACGTCTGTGCTGTGCCCACCGTGAGGACCCAAGATCTGTTCCTTTCAGGATCCACTTGGAGACACACTGTTTTGACCGCGACACCTGGAGGCCGGCTAAGGACAAGTGTGTGTGGGGGGGTGTAGCACCTGGGGTGGTGGTGCACTCTGGTGACCTCCCTGGTGAAGTAGGAGGATTGCAAGTTCGAGTCCAGCCTATGAAACTTGGCAAGGTTGTGAGACCGTCTCAGTAAAAAAGAAGCCTGTGGCCGGCAAAGGAGGGAACTTTGCATATACGTTCCTCTCCCCCAAATAGTTTAGCAAACCTTTTTGTGAAACTGTCCTATTAATGGGACTTAGACTGTTGTGTCCCCCCCCCCCGTTCAAATTTAGGTTTGTTTCTGGGGAGTCATTTGCAGTAAAGAGAAAGAAAACACAGAAAACGCAGCGTAGGGTTGGCGACCTGGGTCCGCAGCGCCGCCCTGGAGGGGAGGGCAGCCAGTGAGCGCCGGTTGCGCGCTTTGCGGACACGGGTTCCATTATCATTGTAAAGTAGCTGAAACAATGTTGCAAAATCAAAAGTGGGCTTGTTAAAACTTGTAATTATCTCAGTTTAAATATATTATTCATGCCGAAAAGTAAGAATTCCTAAAAATGGATTTTGTATCCTTAATGGAAACAAGTTCATCAGCAAGAGCTCTCTTTTGTTAAGGAAGTCACCACGCAGGGGCGGTACATCCGGACCCAGAACATCTGTTCGACAAATATTGACACCCTCGGTTAGATGAAATATGTTAACTCTACCAGGGTTTTGCTGTTATACCATAAAGTGAAGGCAGCCACCTCTTTCACTTTTCTAAAATGATCATTTTAAATAAAATTAGAGTTTGCTGAAGGTCATTTTACACTCTGCTGGGAGCCCAATTGTTCCTGGGGTCTTCTCCAGGGGGAAATCTCTAAGCTTTTCTCTCCTGATTAATCTAATTTCAGTGTCCATATTTTTTAATTCATTTGATTAATATATATATTTACTAGGAAATCACCTGTTTTGTCATATTAGGTGCTAAATGTTTCTCTTTACTTTTAATTTCTTCTCACTTTTTAGTGTTTTATATACCTTTTAATTTTATGTACTTCTGGTCTTTAAACATCAACACTTTAAAATGCACTTCTAGTTTTTCTTGTTTTTGATTGAGAATTCTAATAATGTCCAATTTATCCCTCCCGGTTTCCTTTTATTACTAGTGTTTTTTGTGATGTGTTTAAGTAACTAACAACAAACCTAAAGGCATGAATTTTCTTCTAAGACTTTAGTTCTGGCTGTTTTTTTGTTTTATCCATTTTAAGTTAATATTTTTGCGTCCTATTAAGACATATTTCTTCTTCATAATTTTCATCTCTGCACCTGTAACAAAACACCTGTCCCAGTTGGTGGGTAACCTTACACTGTTTATTGTGGGACATTTTTGTTTTTCAAGTAAAATCGACAGATAATAACAAGTCAATAGCTCTTTTGTGAAGTCTCGGAAAATTCGACCTAAGATGGAGTCCCCGTGGTCCAGGGAGAGCTCGTTCGGGGAGCCTCGAGGTCGCCTGGCGGCTGCCACCGAACTGTCACGGCGCCCCCTGCCGCCGTGACCCCGCTGGCCAATCAGCTGCGGACTCCGGATTTAGCCGCTCGCCGCCGGCACCACCAGCCCAGCGTCGCCTTTTTAGACTCCAGCCCTTTGTTCTCTTTCCCGCACACACTGTTCCTGTGACTCGAATCTGTGTTCCAAAGTGGAATTTATAAGACCCTAAAGAAAGCTCTCTTGGACCCCCCACCTCGATACTGATAACTGGTCATCCCTTTAGCCTTTTCTAAGGTTATTAAAACACGTTCTGCAGGTAGATCCTTGTAAAGCGGATGGGGGGGGGTCATGGTCATCGGCAGTCACACAGTGCCCTCTGGTGGCTCCGTGAGAAAACGGCACGCAGGCTCCAGGACTGGCCTTGAAACTACTAGAGCAAAGTTTTGTAATACTCAGGTTTGGGGTGCCTTGTTGAGGAAGGGTCTGTTGCAGCCTTCGGGAGATGGCAGCAGGAGCTGGGATTCGGTATTTGGTGTCTGTAAGACAGCAGGCCAGTGTGCGCTCCTAGTCCTGAGCCTGACGGAGAGCAAGCAGAACTGCCACACCCATGGCTCACGCCTGTCATCCCAGTACTCGGGAGGCAGAGACAGGATTGCTGAGTTCGAGGCTCGCCTGGGCTACATAGTGAGCTCAGGGCCAGGCTGAGCTACAAAGCGAGACCCTGTCTCAAAACAAAACAAAACAAAACAAAACAAAACAAAACAAAACAAAACAAAAACAAACGGAAACAACTGCAGCACCCGGACCGCAGTGAGCAGTCACAGCCCAGCTCCCTGGGCTCCCGCTCTGCTGGCCTGGCCAGCAGGGGCGTCACTGCGGAACACAAACGCTCCTGTTCTCTTCCACTGCGCCCTTAATACATTTTGGATTTTAAATGAAGCGGACAAACTCCTTGAAAGAAGAACAGAAGGATTACAGGAATGGTTAATGAATTTTTTCCTGCTCAAAGCACCAAGAAAACTCAATGTCTTTCTTTTTTTCTCCAAATAGCAAGGTAGGTGTGATTTTTAAAAAATGGTGATTGCTTAACTTAAAAACAATTATTACAGTCAAAGACATATTACCATTAATGCCCCCTCAGAATACTCCTTTGTGCTCTGAACACCTTCATCCCATCACGCCTGCCACTCACTTTCTGAGGTAGTTTCGGAAACTTTTCCGAGTGTCTTGAAAGGTAGAGGACGAAGAGGGTGTGGCGATCGCCCTCTGCTGGCCGTGTGGTGCAGGGGCCGCGGAGCTGAGGCCCGTGCAGGGCCAGGTTGCGGGAAGCACGGAGTGAAACTGTGGGAGGTCCGAGTCCGGCCTTTGGGGGTGGCTGATTCCTTCCCGCGCCTGTGTCCGCTGCCTCAGGCCTGTGAGGAAGGGCTGAGGCGTCAGGGAGCGTTGTGTGGAGATGAGGGGATGTGAGCGACCGTCACAGTCATCTTCACAGGCTCACTTCGGCGCTGGATGAGGGAGTTTATGACTTTTCTTCAGAGAGTCTCTCTTTGGCTCATGTACTCATGAAAGTATTTTAAAGGTTATATGCCTCTTGAATAATTTTAATTTGTTCTTTAAACAATTTATCATAAATAGTTAATACAACAGTTTTCTACATGTGTCACGTTATCCCTTTTCAGTAAACACGCATGCACGCACACATACACACACACACACACACACACACACACGCGCGCGCGCGCGCGCGCGCGCACGCACATTTTCACCTTTCTGGGGATTCTGGCCAAGGTTTTCACACTGAGCTACCTCCCCGTCCTTTTAAGTTTTATTTTGGGGCAGAGTCTTACTAAGTTGCTCAGGCCGGGCTCATATTTGTAATCCCCCTGCCTCAGCTTCCCAGAGTGTTGGGATTATAGGTATGCATCACCATGCCAGCATCAGCATATAGTTTTTAAAAATCAAACCCTTGTGAAGGAGATCTTACCATTCACCTTATGGAAAACGCACACTTTATAATCCCTAAATCAGCCCTCCCTGTCAAAGTAGCTCTATTCCATTTAGCTTGCGTGGGAAATACAATCTGCCATAATTTTCCAATTCAAACAAATGTGTTCATGTGTATTTTCCTGACAGCTCCTTCACCTCTTAATTCAAATCCATAAATAAATAAATGGGGAGACGGATCTAGAAATGAGGGATGGGGGATGGATAGAGTAAAGCTTTGCTTTCTTTAGTATTTCTTCCTAGAGCTCTGTTTGCTTTTTGACTACATGACTACTCTCAGGATCTACCCTGAGTCTTGGCCAGGATTTTTGCGTACAGCAGAGGATTTGGGCCGTGTGAGGGGTGGAAAGGCTCGAGCTTCTCAAGCGGAGCAGCGCGGGACAGAGCACCTGGGGCAGCAGAGGTCTGGCAAACGCCCGATGTGACCCTCACACTGTCCTGCTCTAGCCTGGTCTCCCGGGACCTCATGGCCCAGTGTGGAAAAGCCTGAGACTGGAGGGTGAGGGCACCACAGCCTTTCAAGCTGTCTGAAGACAAGGTGGCTCTGTTCAGTGTCTTGTCATTGAAGTTATTTACACAGAGTTTGGGCGGTCGGGGGTCAAGGGTACCCGGGAAGGAGGGCTGCGAGTTGGTGTCAGCTGGATTGGAGACTCACGGGTCCTGTCCACCTCCGATCTGTGGTATTCCAGCCTCGCTGCTCTAACTTCGGAGGGTGTTGGGTTCGTAACCTTAGTTTGAATGCTGAAAGAAAGCAACAGGTTCTTAATATCTTTTAATAAAATATTTCTTCACTTTATGGAGCTTATCTGTTTATTTTTTACACGTCAGAGCCACCCTTCGAGCCCGCCCACTCCTTGCCACTGGTCAGTCTGCTCAATATGCACAGATTAGTTTTCTGTAATTTCAGAAGCCGGGGTCTGAAGGCCGGTTAGAGAGCACCTGCGAGTTTATACTCTGGGTCTCCACTAGGCGCCGCCGGCTTCTGGGTTGCAGGACTCAAGGCGCCGGGGTCGGGGTCCCTCCTGGATGGGGAGCTGGGACCTGATCGCTTCCCGTCCTCAGCCGGGGCCCCCGAGGTCTGGGCCGCTTTGTTGGCAGCACCGGGGCTGCGCTAGCGCCTGCGCGGTGGCGAGTGGGAGCCCCGCTGAGGATCACGCGAGCCAGGCTGTCCCGGCAGCGTCTGTCAGTCCCTCCTGATTCTGTCCCTCTGCAGCCCCACGCCCAGCACTGACTGCGGATCTCGGCAGGGGACCAGGTAGAGCAGGGTGGGTTCAACTCCTGCCTCGGTTTCCCAGAGTGCTAGATGGCTGGTGTGATGAGTAGTTCCTACTTGGGAAGTTGAGGCAGAAGGCTCCAAATTCAAAGCCAGCCTGGATTCTGTCTTAACACAAAAAGAATGGGATATAGCTCGAGGCTTCCTGGGCTCAATCTCCAACACTACAAAACAAAATAAATAACACCAAAAAAAAAAAAATCCTCCATGTCTTCTGCTCACCAAAAGTTCAGTGTTACCAATTCTTGTAATTTTAAAATCATTGCAATAAGTTAAGTCACTTGACTTTTTTTCCAGTGGGAAAATATTTTCTGATGAGTTCAAAACAAACCAACCAATAAACAAAACCAACTTAAAAAAGAAAAATGACAAGCATTTCTCTAAAAAAAAAAAAAGAGGAAAAAACCTCCCTTTTATTATGTGTATGTGTCCGTAAATAGTTTTTTTTTTTTTTTTTTTTTTGAGACAGGGTCTCGCTTTGTAGTCCAGGCTGGCCCTGAGCTCACTAGCCGTAAATAGTTTTTCTCACTGGGACTTTCGTGTGAGAAGGTGCAGTTTATACATGCTTAACACACACTCCCAAGGCCTGGTTAAGAAGTGCTTCTGGCTAGAACGGATTATGCAATAACCACGCTGAACAGGCCGGGGACCGTTCAAGGGAAGTCAGGGCAGGATGCGGCCCGCCTCAGAGTCACTACCCTTTCATGCAAGACCTTGGATTAAAACCACAGCAGGCCACGGCCTTTGTTCAATGATCGTTTTATTTACTCATGTCACTGTGAAACTTGGGGGGAATATTCACCACACATTTGCAGGCATCATTTTTACAGTACAGAAGACAGACTTGTCTTTAGGAGCAAGAACAAAATGGACTGCGACACTGGCCCACTGAAGAAGCGCTGGCCATGAGCAAATAAAACATGGTCAAACTCCGTGCCTTTGGCAGCGATGTCGACACTGTCGTTGATACAAATAGAACACATGCCCGTTGCTTACAGTTCAGGTACACACCCATCTCGCCTCGGCTCATACAGTGGCTTCTCTGTTCACTCTCAAGGGCCAGGAGGAAGACAGCGTCTCTAAACACAAATGTCCCCAAAGGCTTCCTGTCAGCAGCAGTCACAGTGGCGCCTCACCAGCCTGGAAGCTCCTTTCAATGCAATTATCCCTCCAGTCTGCACCAAACGTAGCACAGTTTGCCTGTGTGAAAGCAATGAGGACCTCGCTTACACTGTGCCCCTTGCAAAGCTCTGAGCGGAAGCCCCATCACAAAGGTCTCTGCATTGCTGTGTGGAGGCTGAAAGTGGCTGTTTGGGGTGAGAAATAAATAATACAAGGCAGTGTTTGTTTAATCGCTTGCAGACTAGGATACAGGGTCTTGATAACTCGCGGTGCTGACCAATACGACACACAGGTTTTCCATGCTGAACCCAGATTCTGACCGGTACAAACAGAACACTTGTCTCTGTGGCATCTCCAGGACCAGTTCATGTGGGGCAGGCACGGAGTGGGGCTCTCTTCACTGGCCAATCTCTTAAAAGTTTTGAAGTGTTAGGGATTTCAGAGAATTCACTTTTGCCCCTTTCCGACTCTAAATGATTCACTCCCCATGACCTTAAACTACTGCATTTCTCTTTTGTGCTTGGGGATATTTTGTTAAAAAATCATGTTTAGGAATGCATCTTTCTCTCCATCCACATGACTCCTGGTTACACCAGCACCATGAGGTGCACACAGTCTGGATAAACAATTGTTCTGCTAATGAGGACACTATTCAACATTCACAGTCATGTATTAAACGCCTGCTGTGTACCAGCCGCAGGAACCATCGATGGTAAGATCCATCTTCCATCATGGTGGAACTCACAGAATTCTGGGGAATAGTTTGCCGTCTGGTGTGTATGTGATCTGCAGACTTGCCAAGTATTTTGGGCTTCAAGAAGACAATAAACTTTTATACTCTAGAGGTAATCTTTTTCAGTTTAAGTTCGGGTTACTAGATTCTAATTTGGATGAGGAAAATTTTGTAAGTGTTCTGTTCAGCTGGGAGTGTGGCTACCTTTTGCTTTAGCCTTTCGTGTGGGATGGGCGATTCTTCCGGGGTCACTGGGTGATTGATTATTCAGGGTGCGCTCGGCCCGCTTCAGGTGGGCAGGTCAGGGCTCGGAGCCAAGTCTGAGCTTCTGGTGGAACAAGAGGCCTAAAGCTGCCCTGAAGCTTGTGGAGATCGAATCCCCCTCGCCCCCCCGTGCCTGTCTGTTGTTGGGAGCTGTGAACTGTGACTAACAGCGCTGAAACTGCTCCCTGTGGAGCTTGTCCCCTGAAAACCGTGTGGCTACACTTACACTCGGCACAGACACTTCATCAACCGGAACTTCTTTATTCTCTTTACTATCTTAACATAAGCCTTCTTTCTCAGAGGGGGAACACGGAGGCCGGAGAAAGAAAATGGAGTTCTGCTGTCCCGGAGCTGGGCTGTGTGCGCCGCAGCTGCCCTTCCGGCCTGGTGTGTTTGTTCACACAGCATTCTGGGGCGACTAACACTAACGCAGAGACCCAGTGGGCGCCATGCCTGGAGGGAAGGGATTCAGACCGTCTTTGGACCTATTCCAGGGTGGGATTATCCCTGGTTAGACAAGGTCGCTGCATTGGAGAAAAATACTATTTTGGAGGAGATAGAAGGAAGATTTAGGTTGAAGAAAGTATAACTTTAAATGCTTTTTAGTTTTTAGGATCACTGCCTTGCTATACCCTATAGTTTCAGTCCCACAGAGAGAAATACCACTGCCAAACCAAAACAAAGTTGTGTTTTTTTTTTTTGTGGTCCTAAGGGATTGAACCCAGGGCCTTTATACTGAGCTACACCTTCCATCTTACAGTGTTGTATTAAGCTGCTAAATTGCCCCGACTGGGTAGTTCTCCTGACTGAGCGTCCGAGGGCTGTGATTCCAGACACATGCTGGGGCCAAGATACTCTTCTGTTTCCCTCAGCTCAGTGGGATGGTCCGAGCCCAGGTGAGGGTTTCAGACTGGAACATTTTAACAGTGGAATTCCAGGTATACCCACAAATTTCATAGTTCTTTAGAGTTTGTTGTGTTGCAAAACTAATAACTTTATGTTTGTATAAAACTGAAAATTTCAAGCATTCACCAGATATTCCACATTTTAGCTAAGAAGAGCACCTCTGTTTTTCTGGTTTGACCTGTTGGTAAATTAGAGATCCAGGCATGGTGATGCATATCTGTAATTGCAGTACTCGGGGAGGCTGAGGCAGGAGGATCACAGGTTTGAGTCTTGCTTGGGCAACTTAGGGACTCAGAGAAACCCTGTCTTAGAATAAAAAACACAAAAAGGGCTTGGGATGTAGCTCAGTGTGAAGACCCTCAGTTCAATCATCAGTACTCCAAAAACAGAAAAAAGGGCAAGTTCGAGATGTGCTATGTTGTTGCTTAGCATGAGCGCAGGGAAAGTCTGCAGTAAGTGCTAGGCACATCTGACACATGTAGCTGGACGGGGGCAGAGGAAGACCAAAGAGTCAGCCTCCTCGTCTCAGGTCTGTGCCTCTTTGCTTTATGGTACCACCCCACTTGTCCTCACAAGCTGCCAGTGCCAGACTGTCTGCTGCCAGAAATACGTCCCTGTCCTTGATTCATCTCTACCCTGGCAAGTCCAGGACATCTTGAGGATCCCTCGGGTGTCTTGGGACAGTCTGCATCCGGTGTCACCACTGGACCAGCGTCCCACTTGCTCCTGCTCTCCTGGAGGCAGGGCGGACGCATCCAGGTTCGCAGCCTTCCAGCCCTCCTGCCTCTCTCGTCAGCACAGGCACAGAGTGGCTGATCCCTCTCTGCAGAGCGCGGACCTGCCCTTCTCCCTCACAGGAGGCGGGGCCAGAGTGCTGGTGCACCGCAGGGATCTTCAGCTGTCTGATGCTTAAGGTTCTTGGTGCGCTTTATTTTTTCAGTTAGAGTCTAAGGTGTCAGAGAGCGAGGCATGAACAGAACTGGAGCCAGTGTAGAGTGAAAGCCAGTTTGCGAGGTAAAGGGTGATCCAAGCTAGGAGGAAGAAAGATCCTAGAGGCCATGGGGCAAAGGATGGGCAAAAGGGAGGAGCGCCAAGGGGAGGAAACAGGGGGCCAAGTGCTTTCTTCTGTTCATTTGTCCAGGTCTGGAGACAGAGCTGTGTGTGTGTGTGTGTGTGTAAGAAAGGGAGAGGAAGGAGGTGGGAGAGACAGAGAGAGAGAGAGAGACAGAGACAGAGAGAGAGAGACAGAGACAGAGATGGTTTGTTTTCCTGTTTCTGTTGGAGTATCCTGTAACTCTGCAGATTTCACTCATGTGGGAACTGGGATGAAAAAGTTCAATTCCAGGATTGGGGATTTGGATGTTTCATCTTCTGTCAGTGCTGAATACCTCCTCTCCTGACAAGTGCTATGCAAAATGCATGAGTCATGGCCACTTGCAAACACTCACTACATCTTCAGATCAAAGGACCCAAGGGCTGGATATATCTTCCTGTGAAGGGTCAACCAGTAGTCATTAGGAGCAGCTTTCATCTGTAAGAGGCTAAAAAACAATTCTCCATACAATCAGTAGAAAAAAGAGAGCTAGAGTCCTGTGTTTGTATCTTTTCTATCATTACCTTCTCTTAAAAGGACAAAAATCACAAGATATGCATCTTTGAATAGAACCCTAATTAACCCTTGAAGTTCCATCCAAGCTCAGGCTTCCTCTGTTCTTTAAATTTAACTTTAGTTCTTTTTGAACATTGTGGAGAAGGAGGCAGGGTGGCAGTTCCCATGAGGTTGGGGATTATTGATATCCTGGGATCCTTGGATCAGATTCACATATTTACTAGTGCCTGGTCACCTTGAGTAATAAAATATAGATGTAATCGCTGATTACACATTTCACAAATGGATATATCATATTCTGTAGTTTGCTATACACACTAGAAAATAGTCTGTTTTATCTTGCTCTTTGGTTGAATGTGGGCCAACAATTAAAAACAATTTTCTTACAATTTGTTCCCCCCTTGTAACATGATCTCATACACAATGGTGGGGGAATGCTTTGTTCCATCCCCCTCAGGTTTAATTAGAATGCTTTTGAACATTTCTGTTGAAGTGATAGGTGACTTCTATTACCTAGAAAGTGCTAGGTATTTGCAGATGCCAACAAGATGACATTTCTCTTCTTCACCACAGGAAAATTCAGTGGATGCTATTCACTGCTCAGATGGGCATTTAAAAGAATCACTTTCAAAGGACACCATGGCTGTCGAAGTCATATTTATCAACATTAAATAAACACTTGGTGAAGTATGCATAAATATTTCTTCATATAAACATAACACGACATTAAATAGATCAGATACACACACACACACACACACACACACACACACACACCACTGAGTACACTTCCACTGCTCAAAGTTGTCTGTAAACACCGCCTCACACTGAATACAAAAGCAGCTTGGGTCCTGGCCCTCAGGGAAGAGGCCTGGAGCCTTCCCGCCCCCGCCCCCCTCCCCCCCAGCACAGCCCCGTGGCGAAAGGAAGAAAAGGAGCTGGACAAGGACAGCAGCGGCGATGAGGGGACAGCAAGGGCTGCAGCACCCGTCCCTCCCCTGGACAAAACACCGAGCATTGGGGGCATTTCAAAGGATAACACAAAATTAGTTCTCAAACGGTAAAGAAATCAGCTTGAAGCAATACTTTGCAAGTGACATTCGTCCTTCAGAGGCCGGGTCACTTC
The DNA here is from genome assembly GCA_004025085.1 of Thryonomys swinderianus. Taxonomy (NCBI): domain Eukaryota; kingdom Metazoa; phylum Chordata; class Mammalia; order Rodentia; family Thryonomyidae; genus Thryonomys; species Thryonomys swinderianus. The sequence goes on along the minus strand of PVIC010000944.1, from coordinate 73,990 downwards.
CTATCCCACCTACTCCCGGGTGAAGCTTGCACTGTGGAAGGCCGTGAGGCCAGAAAGCCCTGGCCACTGCTAAGCCAAGGGTCAGCCCTCATTTCTCTCAGAGGGGGCCAGGTGGCAAGAAGTCAGATACAACATCTTCCTCCACCCCTCCCCACCCCAGTGTTCCTTTCGCTTTGCCGTGTATATTGCTGAGTGTGACATTCAAACGTGACACTATGACTGCCTTTCAAAGCAGTTTAGGTTGCAGACATTTTGTTTTGAAACATTCAGATCTGGATGACTAAGTCCAAACGTGTGGACGTGGTTCATTCCTCAGCTCAGAGGGGCCCCGACTGATCTCTGTGGGTGGAGAGGTCAGTGAGGAGACCGCCACGCCCAGAGCCCCGCAGAGCTGCGGCCCGGCGGACTCCTGAGGCTGTCCGCTCTGCACAGGTCTGTTGGGATGGCCTGGCTGCTCTCTGCTGAATATTCTTCAGAGTGGTTGTGGAAAACAGACCCAGCGTCAAAAGCATTAAACTGGGTTTATTTCACTTTTGTATTGTATAGGATCCTAGAGAACTTCAGTTACCAAGGTACTGAAAGCGTATATTGCAGGGGTCATTTGCCAGTTCAGTGTTTCCCATTATATTATACACACTACGTGTGTGTGTGGAACTCATACATATATATATATCTATATATATATACTTATGTATTTTTATTTGTATGAAACTTCAACTCACAAAACAGTATTTTGCAAGAATCAGGAGTCAAGTCCACAAATAGAGTTCAACAACACACTGTGCCGAGGACAGAAGCTCTATTGGGACAAGAAGGTTCAGCTTTGCAACAGATGGCATAATTCAGAACCACAGATTCATGAGCCTGCTGTATTCCACACGTGGGCTGGATGGGCACTTGGAATCCTTGGGAAGAACAGCATAATTGGGCCGGCCAGCTAGGCTTATCTGTGATTCCAGAGCTAATGGGAATTAAAAGACCCAGGCAAATCAAGTTGCTTTGAAGCAATATATTTTTCCTCTTTAGGAAAACGAAAGTCTATTTCAGAATAAATTCTTTATATTCAGTAGTAGCCTTTTTTTTTTTTTTTTTTTTTTTTTTTGCTGAATTGGTGTCTGACTTTCTATGTTAAAATCAGTTTATTCAGTGGATCAGTAAACAGGCAGCTTCTTTCATGTCTGGGTGATAAAAACCATTTTTATCATCACCAGGAACAACCCCCACCCTCACCCTACTTCTCCTAAGGTCTGTGGGTTGATGTGTGTGTTTTGTCCCTGCTGTGGGTCACAGCTCCTTCTATACAGCCTGCTCAGGCACGCGCTTGTGGAAAATGACCGACTGTCTCTGCTGATACTGCTGCTTGCGCCTCTTCCTCTTGTCACACTGGCACAGCAGCAGCATCTTGAAGGTGTTTCTGAAGGTCTTGTTGCACAGAGCGTAGCACACGGGGTTCACGGTGCTGTTGATGTAGCACAGCCAGTAGCCCAGGTTCCAGTAGGTTTTGGGTATGCAGCTGTCGCAAAAGGTGTTCACTAGGACCATGATGTTGTAGGGCGTCCAGGTGACGATGAAGGCAAGCAGGATGGCACTGAGGGTCTGCGCTGCCTTCTTTTCTTTGATGAGGGACATCCTCTTCCGCTTTGTGATCTGACTTCTGGTCTTCACCGCGAACCTCTTGGCTAGTGTGGCTTCCTTGAAGGACAGAGGTAGAGTGGCCATGGTCTTCCCCACTGAAGAGGTGCCATCGGAAGTCTTGGCTGTGTCCATGGTGGATTCCAACTGGATGGGAAGTTTGGAGAAGCTTTTTTGAAAACTACCACCATCGTCCATACTCTTCTGGGCCTGAAGCTTGTTGGGATTTCTCTCCATGTCCACTGGCCTCAGCTCCTCCTCAGGCACCTGCAGGTTGTCAGAGGAGGGGAGTTTGGTGGAGTTAAGGATGGTGCTGTGCCCTGGAAGCTTGAGCACGATAGAGTAGATGGCTCTTGTCTCGGAGCCAATGTCCTCCTCATCTGAGGAGGCGGAGTTCTCCAGGGAGGCAGCAGCATCATTGTTGTTCCAGCTGTCACTGCTGCTGTGGTCTTGGTCCATCTGCTCAGCGCTGGGCTTCCAGCTCTTGGTCGTGAACCAGAAGTGGCAGCGGCCATACTTTCTCCTGGACGAGCGCTTCAGGCTTTGCTGCTGCAGCTCATAGCTGCTGCAGCTCCGAGAACTGCCTGTGGGGTGGACAAAGTTTTCTGTCTCTGCTTCTGTCCCAGAGGCCTGCAGGCCAGCAAGCTCTTTGGTACGTTTTTCGGTTTCCTTATAGATCCTCCAGTACAAAATAGTCATAATGGTGACAGGCATATAAAAGGCGGCGATGGCCGTGCCGAAGGTGATGGTGGGCTCACTGAGGAACTGAATGAAGCACTCCCCCGGAGGCACAGTTCGCTTCCCCACAAAGTACTGCCAGAACAAGATGGCGGGAGCCCAGAGGACAAAGGAGATGACCCAAGCCAGACCAATCATCACGCCGGCTCTCTTTGTTGTTCTTTTGGCTCGGTACGTGAGTGGCCTCGTGATGGAAAAGTACCTGTCAAAGCTAATCACCAGAAGGTTCATGACAGAGGCATTGCTGGCCACATAGTCGATGGAGAGCCACAGGTCACAGGCCAAGTTCCCCAAAGCCCACCGGTTCATGATGATGTAGGTGGTAAACAGATTCATGGAAATGACCCCGATGATCAGATCAGCACAGGCCAGGCTCAGCAGGAAGTAGTTGTTGACTGTCTTCAGCTGTTTGTTGACCTTAAATGACACTATCACTAGGATGTTGCCGATGATGGTCATCAGGGCGAGGAAGCCGGTTAAGAATGCAATGAAGACCACTTGCCAGACAGTATGACCTCCTAGTGGGTCAGTAGTGTCACCATTTGGGGAGGAGAAATTCCCAGCTGCTTGTGAAACATTGTAGCTGCCAAAATGAGCGACTGTTCCTGGGGGCAGCCCTGCTTCAGATGGGCTGTGTATCCAGGAGGTGCTGATGTTTGGAAACAAAGGCAAGACTGTGCTGTTATTGTGCAAGGTCATCGTGACTCTCTGACATAGTCTGGGGAAAAGAGAGAGAAAGAGGGAGTTAGGAAACTCTGCCTTTGCTGCATTTTTTGCCTCACAAACCTTCAAAGACAAAGAAGACCTGTTAGAAGACGATGAGTCTTGAAGAATGTTATCAAATTCTGTCTTGTAAGAGTGAAGCATCTAGGGCAAGATGGTAGCCAGGGGCATGTACTGGCCAACGTGCTTCCCCACATTTTCTCATGTCTAAGTATATTCCACATATTGCTGTTATCAAATAAAAAAATTCTTATTTCTCTCGTATTATTTTAAAAGAGGGAAATAGCAGGTGCTTATATGATAGTTTTTCCATGCAATTTATTATCAGGCTACTTGATAAATTACCTCTTACTTATTTATTTCTCCTCTGATCATTTACATGCCTAAGGCTTTAGACATAAACAAATTTAAGGTGATACCACTCACTTAAGCCTCACTGGAAAGAGTAAAATGCCAACCCCAAGCACGAGAGAAAGTAAGTGTTAAGTTAGCTCACATAATATTGTGATTTGATCACATAATATTTAAAACATGGATTGAAAGCACAGTGCACTGGTTTCATCTGTTTGGCAGCACACTCATCTCTGCCCCTCTGAAGAGCCTTTGTCATTCCAACATCTCATTCACTGCAAAGATTCCTGCACGTGAAGGCTACGTTTCCCTCTCTGTGAAGGTTGCCTTAAAGCCCTCTTTACAGACCTCATCTTGCCACCCTGCCTGGGGTCCTCTGAATCTTACACAGACTTCTGCAGTACATTTTAAAACTCTCAGCTAAGTAGCCACTTTCCAGATCTCTGCCCTCATGTCCGTGGGGGACTGAACACATTTCCGTGTCACAGGACATGCTGATTTTATCAATAAATTCGCCACCCTATAATCTCAGTGCCTTACACATCTGTCTTTCATCACTTTTACTTTGTCAATGGATGTCACAATGGATGTCTCTTATCTGTCATTGTTTTGGCTGTTCTTTTGGAAATAACCTATGCCACATATTTTGGGACATTCATTACTTGGTCCCAAGTCTTTTTTTTTTTTGGGACAGGGTCTCTCTTGCTTTGTTGTTCAGGCTGGCCCTGAACTCACCATGTAGCCTAGGCAAGCCTGTAACTCAGCAGTTCTCCTGCTTCAGCTTCCCAAGTGCTGTGATTACAGGCATGAGCCACAACCCCCAGCATTGTGGTATGTGGTACTGATTCCTGGTGGGTGTGAGTCACCATGCCTGGTATTATTGTATGTGGTTACTGGGATAGAACTCAGGACCTTTGCTTGCTAGGCAGGTGCTGGAACCACTGAGTTAAATCTCTGGTCCCCAAGTCTTGATCACAGTGATGACGTGAAGCTGACCCAAGCAGGGAGGGTCCAACTCAGGAGATGGTATGGATGCTGGAGAGAAAGAAATTCTCTCCTATCTGCAACTGCTGGGTGCTGGCCACCCAATTGGTGACTGCACAGAAAACCCGAGAAGCTATAGAATATAGAGGAAAGAAATCAGAGAAGGACAGAGATGGGAAGGAAATGTGGAAAACAGAGACATCATCATGAGGGGTCCTTTGAAAACTGGAGTTAGCTATTTCTAAAACCACACAATGACCTTCTTGATTTTGTTGCTTACATGTACCAGTAAACTGCCTTTGCTGCCTGGCTGGCTGAGGTAGGCTTTTGCCATCTGCAGTGAAGACTCCTGATTGATATATTTATTTTGTCATTATCAGTATGAACACATGCTTACTGAACCATTACAATGGTGGCTTTAGGATGTTATGCTCCATGCTGTGGAATTCAGTAAGTCACAGCCTCTGCCCTCTGTGAGCTATACCCTCAAGATATCGGACATGAATAAAATATTTTTAAAAGGATCAAGTTATTTAAGCAATATTAAATTGTCCCCTGTGACTACACATAATGTTTTTATAAATTCAACAGCTACTGAATTTGCTCAATTGACTAACATTATTGAAGAACACAGGTAAGAATTTAGGAAATAAGCCCAAAGGTAAATTCCTTTTATAAACCCATTTCATTATATAAATCTGTAGAGTACTGCAATATGTACAATATTCCTATCTAATTATACATTGCTGAATATAGAAAATAAAAGACACTGGATCAGAAGAAAGACAATAATAAGGGAGTCTAACTCTTTATATGCTTCATTAAGTGCCTGCCCTGTTCTGAGTGGAATGCAGGGGCTTCCTGACTAATCATTAGAAAATCTTTGAGTCACAGACTGTCAGATGTAATTTTTGACTTATCCACCATTGACCATAATTAATCTCATAATTCAACAGTAATTCCATATCTCATACCTTCTTGAAAGGTTCAGAAATTTACTTTTTCTTATCTTTAAAAATGTTTTTGTGTTCCTCCATCATGCAATGGATATAGATTATGAGCTGAAAAAAAAGTTAAAGCAGTCAAAGAACCACTACAGGATACTGACCACTGAAGTAATGACCTGCTTCCTTGTGAGATACAACACCCAAAGGACAACAGTTACTAAGACAATAATTGCAGCACTCCTGATGCCAGCAGGTGTTTCCTTCTTAAAACCAGACATGCAGGAAGAGATGAATCTGGTGGATGAATATAACAGTCAGGGAAATAAAGGTTGTTTGGATGGGAAGAGGAAATGATGAGTGAAGCACGTTACCAAACATTCGATGACCTGAAGATAGGAGGAGAGAAATGCCCAGGAAATTCCAGGCACTCATCGGATACTATGACTGCACGAGATACATTAATACCACTTCTATTAACAAACAGGAGACTCTCATCATCAGTAATAATATTTCATTAGAAGATGGCAAAGCATATTTGAAAAATCATGGTCTTTGAAGCCTATCTGCTTAGGCTTTGAGTTCTAGGCTGGCCCAGAAAGCACAAAAATTGCCTGATGACTCTCAGACCGCACTTCTCATTTGGGTGGGAATCACTGTGGTGTGGCAGACTAATATTTCAGAATTAATGGGGATGTGGCCTGCCTTTTCCCAGTGCTAATTTTTCACGTTCTCATAGTCGGGCTCTTCCTATAGAAGCCTAGGGAGAAAGAAACTTATCCATGCTTATATTTTGTTTTTAAACTAGACTTTACATACTTTGGTAGAGTTTTGGGTGTTAAGGATAAAAGTCTTTAAGTAATGCAAACATTTGAGACATACTGTCAAGGCAGGATGTACTGATCTAAACTCTAGGTAAACAAAGATTTCCCCTTGCCCCACCCATTTGTCTGAATAAATAAATGGACAACATATGCTGCAGAAAAGTGCTTGGGCAATGTTAGTCAATACTGAAAAAATGAACAAGAACAAATTTAATGTCTAAAAACTACTGTGTGTAAAGGAGATATGCACAAAGGTGCTCACTGAAGCACTTGTTGTTATGGCAAAAATTGGAAAATCTAAAAGACTGTCAATAGTGTGATAATTAAAATGGAAGACATAAAATAAATAACATGTGGAAGGTAAAAGGAATCAGCTTGATTTATAGGTATTTACTTGGGAAGTTAAAAAATATATCATTGAGTAACAAAGCAATTCGGTGATCGACGAATATAATGTGATATAGTTTAGGTAGCAGTGAAATATATAAACAATAGTATATACCTTGTATACTAAAAATAGTATATAGCTCATGTACTTACAAATTTAAAGTTATCACAAAAGGATAGGAAGCTACATGCAATTCATGCATTAGCAATGGTATTTTTGTGGAAGATGATTAGGATTGAGGGTAATAAAAAGAAATCATTCATTCCTGAAGTCAGGTGAAGGAAGGAGGAAAAACAGGAGAAGGAAGATTGTGTTCAAGTCTAGAAAGGATTTTGAACCTTGCTCTTCACCTGATGTGACCTTTAAGTGGGAAAAGATGCCTGGTAACATTGATGATATAAGGCTCATAAGTATACGTTTCATGCCTTCCTGGCTGGTGTCTGGACAGAGGTGGGGGCTGCTCAGTCACGAGGGCAGACAGTCCACGTCAGAAGCCCCTGGAAGTAGATTCTTTGTAGTCCTGCCCCATAGAACTCAACCAAGCTAACCAGCCCCTTGAGTTCAGGTTTGGGAGAACCTGAGTAGGAAACTGCTAAGTTCGCTTAAGTTATGCAGCTTGGAGTCTCGTATGGGGCAGGTAATCTCTCAGTGGCGCCTGCAGAGGCAGGTGTGGGAGAGTGCAAACGGGCCGTCTGTGCCCTGGAGAGCTCAAGGAGCCAGGGTAATGGTGAGTGATACCATCCTCACTTTCATTCCCTAGTTCCTCAACTTATAAATCCTGGTGGTGAGAGTCACAGTAACTTAGAGTGGCAACTGATTCAAAGTGTATACAGCTCAGCCTTTGAAGGACCTTGCTCCAGCCCTGCAAGGTATTTTCACCTTGTTGGTGCTACAGCTGCTTCTTCAAAACGTCTTTTTACCTTTGTATCAGTCCAGTTGTTTCTGGATGGTTAGGGACATAGTAAGATTAATGAATTCCACTGTTTCACTTCTTTGGCTGTGAAATGTGTTCCTTCACCAGAAGTGCTATGTAGAATACCATGATGTTGGATAAGGCATTCTGTAAGCCCATGGATGATGGTTTGGGCAATGCTTCATGTGCAGGAAAGCAAATACACTGTCTATGCCAATAGCAACAAAGTGCTGCCCTTTTCATGATGGAAGCAGTCCAACATAACCAGCCTACCACCAGTTATCAGGCTGATGGCCCCAGAGAATGAGGCTATATTGGAGGACTCATTGCTGGTCTCTGCTGCTGGCACGCTGGGCATTCAGCAATCGCTGTAGCCAGATCTGTCTTGGTGAGTAGGACTTTGTGTTCCCAAGCTCATGTATAACCACCATCTCTGCTACTGTGTCCTGTTTGTTCATGAGCCCAAGGGCAATAATAAGGGTGGCTGAAGAAAAAAGGCTGACTGCCATTGACAGAATGGGTCATCCTATCCACTTGACTGTTAAAGTCCTTTTCTGCTGAAGGCACTTTTTAGGTGAAGTTTACATGGGATACAATGTCTTTACATGGTTTGCCCTTATGGAGGTGTACCCACATACCTATTCCACAAATATCTTTGTCACTAGTTTTCCAGTTTTAGTCCTTCCAACTCACTGATCATGTGGCCAGACAGTTGGCTGTGGCCCATGTATCAGTACATAGTTGCATATCTGGTCATTTTTTTCTTGCAAGTAAAATGTATGACCAGGTACACTGCCTGACGTTTTGCGCTCTGTGAAGATGTCCTTCACTACAGTCCCCTGGAGGTTTCCTGGAAAGGTGCTGTGATGCTGCAGGTGTTCTCTTGTGAGTGGCACCTGCATCACATGTAGAGCCATCCGTAAACCAGGTCTTCACCTTCTTTTCCTCTGCCAGCTGATCACGTGGTATACCCCATGAGGCCACAGGTAACTACTGGGAGCCAAAAGGCGAGAGAGCAGAAGTTGGAACCATGGGCATTTGTGTAACACCTTCATATGAGTTCCTTGTACCCTGTGGACCTGCTTTGGCTTGATCGCATACATACAGCCTCCATTTAATGGTGGAGTTGTTGCTGTGCTCATCCAACTTTATGATTTGGTGGATTGGATGATTCTCAGCTCATCACAGGCAGCATTGGTCACATAGTAATCTGGTGTGTATGGTTACGCATTCAGTTTACTCTCAGGCCCAGCAGCAGCCCAGGAGCTGTTTTTCAAAAGGAGAGTAGTTGCTCACAGATAATGGCAGTCTTATTCTAAAATCGTAAAGGCCTCTGCCATGAGTCACCTATGGGACCCTGCCAGGGACTCCGAATAGCATCTCCGTCTGCCACTCACACCTCAAGCACCATTGGATCTGCTGCCTATAAGGCACCATGGCAGAGAGGTTTACACAGCAGCCTTCTCTTGTTCTGGGCTCCACTCAAAACTGGCAGTTTCCAAGTCACTTACAAAATGGGCTGGTGTAAAACACCTAGGAGAGGAATGTGATGCCTCCAAAGTCCAAACAGGCTCACTATGCATTGTGCCTCTTCTTCGGTAGTAAGGGAAGCCAGATACAGGAATTTATCTTACACTTCAAAAGGGTATCTCTGCATGCTACACACCACTGCACTACTAGAAATTTCCGATGTAGAAGGATATGAATGTTAGTTGGATTTGTTTTCTATCCCCCGAATTCCAAATGAGTCACTAATAAGTCCAGAGTGGTTGCTACTTCCTGTTCACTTGGTCCCATCAGTCCAGTCTCATCAATGTAACAGACTAACATGGTAACTTTGTGGAGGAGAAAGACAATCAAGATCACTGTAAAATAAGTTGTGACATGAGGCTAGAGAGTTAATGTAACACTGAGATAGGACAGTGGGTGTATGGCAGGCCTTGTCAGTAAAGGAAAATTGTTTCCGGTGGACCTCAGGACTAGCATGAAGAAGAGGCATTTGTTAAATGAATAGCTGCACGCCCTGCACCGGGTATGTATTTATCTGCTCAAACAAGGAAACCACATGGGGTGCAGCAGCTGCACCTGGAATCACCACGTGACTGAGTTTACAGTAACTCACTGTAATTCTCCAAAACCCATCTTCTGCACAGGTCAAACAGGATAATTTAATGGGATCCTTCAAGTTCTTGATGGTGGCACTAATCTCTGCAGTTCCTCCAGGGATGTGATATTGTTTTTGGTTTACTGTTTTCCCAATTCAGGCAACTCTAATGGTTTCCAATTAGCCTTGCCAACCATAACAGCCCTCACACTACAGGTAAGGGTACCAATTTAAGGATTCTGCCAGATACTAATTATATCTATCTCAGTTGTACATTCTAGAACTAGGGAAATAACTACAGGATGGATTCAGGAACTTACTGGACCCACTGTTAGACTCATTGGGATTCAGGAATTTAACATTCCCAGCCCCATTAGGATCTTCCCAAACATCTCAATCTCAGTTTACAGGGTCCCGTTCTTCTCCAATCACTACCCTCATTTACACTTCAGAGATTCTTGAGGCCACATAGAAAACGTACAGTGTTTCAATCAATTGAATTATGAGGGCTTGTGTTTAGGTTTCTTAACTCTCAGCCCCGCAGCTAAAGTAGAGAAGATTGCCTTTGAGGATGTACTTAAAAACTTTTAGAATTCTTTAGGTGTGTCTAGAGTTGGTAATTTAAAGTTCCTTATTTTCCTTTATTGAGTCTTTGTGCTTAGAAGACTTTAGACTTTTTAATGTATGTTTGGAGTTTATGATTTTCCTTTACTAGTTTATCCAGAGATGCTAAGAGCAAGGAGCCAGCACTGCTATATTTCCCATTCTGCTAAAAAATATTCAGAAGTATTGTGTATAGCATTACTAAATTCCTGGCATCTCTTAAGTGGTGACTCAGGATAGTCAAACGGATCTATACTACATATTATTTGAAACAGTTTACACCATGAACCATCCCTCAATTATCAGGAGAGACTTTATTCTCATGAAATCCGAGAGCCAATTCCAGTAGTCACAAAGTCATTAAAAAATTCATCCATAAAGTCTGTTTCTTTAGAGCCACTCCCAGTACCAAAATCGGTATCAGTTGTTCACTAGAGGAAGCCTTGCAAGGCAGGCTAATCCTGGACACCTGCAACGCCAGGTGTGGAGGAGCGCAAAGGGCCTGAGCGTTTGCTGCAGATCCGAGGGGTTGACTCAAAGGCCTGGAGCTCATGGCAGATTCACGGCGAATCTGTGAATCCGGAAGCTGAAGCACCTGTGTTGGGAGTCTGGAGAGTCGGTGAGGAGCCTGGGGGAAGATGTCCAAGGATGAGAGTGAAGACTATGACTCCTCCACAGAAACAGAACACGCTTCTTTTTGCCCTTTTCGCTCCATCCAGCGATGAGCCTACTGGTTGGCAGCACCTGCACCCATGGCTGATCTTCCCTCTTCACTGATGTTGATCATTTACACACATCCAAAATTCACTAACCTGATCAGATGGGGGTTTCTTACCTAAGCAGACACACAGTTAACTATCATGGGCCTCAAAATGCTTTTTAAATTTATATGAAAATAAAATGTCTTATCTTGCATACCCAAATATGATGGATGGAAAACCACATGCTTTATGCGTAAATGCCTAGTATACTGTCTCACACATAATAAACCCTAGTCCTCCTGTAGGTCACACACTTTCTCTCCTTGTGCTCTGGGTCCTTTCTTTCCTTCGCTTCTCAAAGGGATGGTGCTGTCTGTTACGCCTCTTCAGAATATGCTGCCTCCTATTTCCACAGTGTAGGTCAGGTACATTCCTACACTGTTAAGGCTGGATCCCACTTTACGGGGTAAAGCAGTGATCCTGTGTGGTCAGGGCATGGAATACTTTCCACTCACCTCCACGCTCATCCAGATTCCTGCACCTGTGACATTTTCTAGAATCTTCTCTCTGGCCCTGCACCTCTGAGCTGGAATCCCCTCACAGAAAGCATTCTCACTGTCCAGAAGTTCAGTTCCAAGGTCTCACCAGCACACAGAATCACATTCAGAAAAAGTGAACAAGTCACAAGGATTTTGAAAAAGAGTGTCTAAAAATACTGAGTAGGAGTGAAAGCCAGTTACTGACATATAACTTCTAAAGACTCCCAGGTTCTAGGTGAGACTCCAAAGAAATGATACTTAACGTGGTCTAAAACCCCTCAGGGTACCGTGCTTTATCTGAAAAGGGTGTTTAATTTCTAAGCGTAATCCTCTTTCTTTTCTTGAATCAAGAGCCTATATTCTGTGGGGTTAGTAGATTGAGCCAGAGGATAAAATTCAGAGTCATTTCTCACTGAACTATGTTGGTGAGGAAGCCCATGAGAAATCTTCCTCCTGACATGCAGGAAGAAACGGGTGGTGGGGAGTCACACCCCAGCCAGCTGCTGACCTTAGCACTTCCTGAGTCATCTGGATGGGAGTCTGAGGGCAGCAGGGGCACAAAGGTGAGTGGGAAGGAGCAGGGCAGGGCGAGGCCTGATTCTTCTTCGATCCAGAATATGCCCCTTCCTTAGCAGGAGGTTGGTGAGACACGGAGGGTCTTGATAATGAGGTGTCCGAGGCACAAGAGCATTAGTCAAGAAGACAAAACTTAGCATGAACTTGCCAGTGGGAACTCAGATGCTCTGGGAGGCTGCAGCGCCTGAAGTTCTGTGTGGCTCATTTCCAACAGGGTATCTGTACATATTTGTATATGCATACAAAAATAGAAAGGCTGGTTCTTAATTTCACCTCTGAGTACGTTTTTCTAGACTATTTGACCACTTCCCCTTCATTACATTTTGGAGTACACACAGAACTGGTCCACAAAGATTAAAATGTGAAAGTCTAATATATATATATATATATGACAATTTCAGAAAAAGAACATGAATTGAATGAGACAAATCAGAATACTTGCTTAATAACAATGAATATTGTCCCACTAAACTTTTCTTTTGCATATACCCAGATATTCTTATGTGTAGAAGCATGATGAAAATATTATTTTATGGTCAGCAGTGTTTGAAGACAATTGCAGTGGACGTTTGAAAAACTTGTATTAATATTTAAAGGATAAGTGTGTGGCTGGGGATGTAGCTCAGCAGTAGAGCGCTGGCTCTCTAGGCTCCACGGCTAGCACCAAAACAAAACAGAAAAGGATGAAACAGAGAAGGTGAAACAAACACATCACTCAGGCAAACTGGATTTAGAGCAAATGAGGGATAGTTATGGGAAGTTTTTCCTTTGTTTTCTAGTTATGAAATACAAGTATTCTGGGGTCATACATATGTAACACATAAGATAACGTTTTAAAATTGAAAAGTTTATGGAAATCCAACGTGAGCATAAGTGTGAAAGTGCTTAGAGAGCCTGAAAATGTCAATGTAAATGTGAGGCAGCAGACTCCCAAAGCGATGAACTCACTTGAGTTCCGCTCAGGCTTGGTTGAAGCCACACTGGCAGGAACTATTCTGGAAAAAGGATCTAGCGCGCTAAAATTTTAAGCCCATTAAACTTTGAAAAACGTGTAAACTAATTATGTTGTCCCAGAAAGCTAAACAAATTCTGCTAATATTAATTACTTTTTCTTATAATGACGAGGGAAAAAATAAAAACATCTCTGCAGTTTGCAACCATGTCTTTAAAAAAAGGACTACTTAGTGTTTCTTCTCCATATGGAACCCTGTGTGCATAATTTTTCAGAGCTAATTTTGAGTCTCTGACAAGAATGTCTGCTTTCTGTCAGATTTCATTATAGCATTCAACAGCTAAAATGACTGCCCGGTGCGATCATGGTCTGGCAACTGGAAATACCAAATCTGTGTCACTAGGTGGCGAGGCAGACTCGAAGAACCGCCTCTGCGCTGGAAGGAACCGGAGCAGCCCGCAGTGGCTCCCCGAGCAGGGAGCGGAATTTGAGCTTAGCTCAGTCTTGCAGTTGGTGGAGGATACAAACAGGGTCCGCAAAGCTTCACCGCCAAATGTGTCTTTAAAGGGAATCAGACCTGGGAGCTCAGCTCTTGGTATTCGTTTCAAGGAGAAAAAACATTACCTAATATGGAGCAATTGCTCGGTGAGCAAAACATTTCCGAATGCTACAAGTGGAATAAAATTCCATTTAAAAACGGAAAGTCTGTTTTTAAAAAACTGATGTATCATGCTGCCTCCCTGGTTGCCGCCTTTCATAAGTTTTTGTTGGACTTGACAACGGAAATGTATGATGCCTACAGAAGGTCTTCCGTTAGCACTGCTTATGTGTGGTACTCGCGGCTGAAATGATACGGCTTTACCTTAAAAACAAAAACTTATTGGACTAATGATTTTCTGCATTAGCACTTTGCAGGCCTGACACCTTTGCTATCACAACCTGTAGAGAAATGGCATGAAGTGAAAAGCAAAATGAGCTGTTCTTTGTACGCATCAGTGAGACTCGTGACTTAAGAGAGGGCCACTTACTGTTCACCCCGAAGGAGGAAAACATGCAGCTGGATTGTCTGCAAAAACCTTCACTTAACTATTTTCAACACTCTGAAAATATATTTGTTATTGACTTTCATTATTGTGCCTTTGCAGTTCAAGATAAAGAACAATGCTTTGAAAACATCCGTTAGGCTTATAAACCTGTGAAAATAGTTCTGCTTAAAAATCACCAAGTGAAGACTAAATATTTTCGAATTGTCAGCTTTTTTTTTTTTTTTTGAGACAGGGTCTCGCTTTGTAGTTCAGGCTGGCCCTCAGCTCTCTATGTAGCCCAGGCAAGCCTCAAATTCAGCAATCCTCCTGCCTCTGCCTCCCGAGTGCTGGGATTACAGGCGTGAGCCACCTTGCCCGGCAGAATTGTCAGCTTTTATATACTGAAAGGACACCTGGTGAAGACAGTTCTTTTGGCCTAATATTTATACTTTTGTGACTAGGACTGTTTTCAAGGTCCATATTTATCAGAATATTTATTTTTATATCTGGCCATGTTCCACACATCTTATTTTCTTTCCAACGTCAGCCTATTTGCACGCCTCAATTCAAACATGTATATACAACCATAAGTTTGCAAAGAAAGTAGAAGCAGTGTGGGTGGCAAGCACCGAGCAATGCCCCCAGCCCCTGGCATGGCAAACTAGAATCAGGAAGTGTACTCGACTGCACACATGGGTGCATCACCTCAGCACTCAGATCCTGCTTCCTCGGGGATTAAGGAGATTTGAGAGAAAAGGATCCAGTACAGTCTGCCTGGTTTCTAAAAAATGGTATGATCAATTTAATAATTTTCTCTGATTTTTTTTTTTGCTTTTGAGACAGGGTCTCGCTTTGTAGTTCAGGCTGGCCCTGAGCTCACTATGGAGCCCAGGCAAACCACCGCGAACTCAGCAATCCTCCTGTCCCTGCCTCCCGAGTGCTGGGATTACAGGTGTGAGCCACCACACCTGGCACTGTGGTATGCGGCGTGGATTGTTGGTGGGCGTGTCTCCACGCCCAGCATTCTATGTGGTTATCGGGAATCGAACTCAGGACCTTGCGCTTGCGAGGCAGGCGCCGGAACCACTGAGCTAACCCTCCGGCCCTGATTGGTTTATTTTATAGAAAGTCTTTGCATGCCCAACAAGAGCTAATTGTTATTGAGTCACAAGCGGTGGCTCTCAGCCCCCAGGAAGAATGGGCTATGTCTGAATCTAGTAGCTCTCTCACCACAGTGAGGAGAGAATGCATTCTTGACATCTGGAGGGTACATGTTAAGAATGCTGCTAAACATCCCTGAATGCCCAGGATGGTTCCCCCAATTACATCTGGCCTAAGCTTCATCACTAAAGTGGAGGCCGAGAAACCCTGGCACGCAGAGAGATAATAAAGGTTCAGAAAAAGGTCACATTCTGTTTGCCAGGAAATGTTCTGACATTGACTAATGGGGCAAACTCTAAGTCTCTTCAAGAACCAGCTCTCACCTAACTTCGCTGGGCCCCCTTCTTCACCGTCTCCACAAAGATGCGTCTCACACTCAGGCAACCAACTCTCTAGCCCTTGTTTCAGGTAGAAAATATGACCGAACACTTCCTGAAGGCCTTAGGCTGGGGTTGTGGTTCTTATTCTCAAAAAACCATTTGTTGGTGACACTGTTAATTAAATAAGTGCAACAGAAATGTGGACAATCAGCTTGGCATGAGTTGGTGGGGAGGCAACAAAGAAAGGGATATTGTATAACCTTCCAGGAATAAGACTTTAGGTGGGCCAGGCAGAAAAAGGAGAGCACAGTATTCCAAACAGAGGGAGGAGCATGTGCCAATTCACCCGCCAGGGTTCCCTGTTGTCCCACACATGTTCCTGTTGGAGCACAAAGTATGTTAGTGGGTGTTCCCCACCCCAGGCTGCCACAGAGGGAGGGCTCCATCTTCTCCTACCCAACATTTCACTCTAAGATGAAGTACAAATTTTTTTCCCACCAGAAGACTCAGAGTCGTTGCCTGTTCTGTTCTTTTTAAAAAATTTATTTATTTATTTATTTTTGAGACAGGGTCTCGCTTTGTAGTTCAGGCTGGCCCTCAGCTCACTATGTAGCCCAGGCAAGCCTGGAACTCAGCAATCCTCCAGCCTCTGTCTCCCGAGTGCTGGGATTACAGGTGTGAGCCACCATGCCTAGCATTGTATGTGGTCACTGGGATCGAACTCAGGACTTGCGCTTGCGAGGCAGGTGCTGGAACCACTGAGCTAAATCTCCAGCCCTTTCTAAATTTATTTTTATTGGTCCATTGTATACATACATCATGATGACACTCAATATTGGTAATTTGTGCCAGTATATGACATGATTTAATTCTCATTCTTTCCTATTCCCCTACACACCCCACAACACCTCACCCCCTACATATATAAGGTTTGTTTCCTTTTTTTTTTATTACCATCACATTTTTTTCTTTACACCTCATTATTACTCACCCCTCCACCATGTTTCCCTTTGAATATTTTCTATTTCACAATATCCATCATACATTCTAGAACTCATTAACATCTTCAGTTTCTCATATTAGAGCTGTTCTCTGCTCTTACTGTGAATGAGGTTGCTAGACTTTGGCCAGAAGACCCACAGTAGAAAGGCTCAGGAAGGACTGAATGGAAACAAGATGAAAGGAAGTTACTTCCGGAGACTGGGCTTGAGGGGCCCCGGCTCAATGGTAGCATTCAGAAACCTGGTAGTCCAAGATGGGTATCCTTAAAACCATGGTGACGTTTAGAGGGACTGACCAGGGAAAGAAAGAATTCAGTAGACTCCATGTCTCACGACAGGAAGGAAGTGCAGTGGGACAGGGGAGCATCCCTGCCTAACTGGACAGCAGCTGGGGTTGCTGCAGAGAGATAGCTCTCAAGCAAACCCACTATGCCCTCCAATGTGGCTGTCTCTGGCGACTGACACAGTGCGGCCAGAGGCCCTGGGGGCAACCAGGAGGTACTTTGCATAAAATGGTTTTGTAGTTGTTCTTTGCTGCCCCTGACTTTGCTCTGAAGGACATAGACTTTACAAACCTGCAGGCACAGTGGGGGGTGGAGGGTCATGCGAGACGTTTGGGAGCTGGGGTTGAGTCCTGGTTTACCACTTGAGAGCTGTGGGAAGAGCTCGGCTATCAAATCTCTGGGGGCCCTCAACGTTCACATGAGAAAATTAAGAACAGAAATACAGCATGGTTGCTTCCAAGTCTGTCTGAGAAAATCTATGGCTGAAATAAAGTGGCTTATCAGCAGATGAAATGTTTAGAAGGTCAGAATTTGATGCATATAATTTTATGAATAATATCCAATTTTTCTTACAAAGCAAACAGGCAAAAAAGTGTGGTTCCACAAAGGAAAGCCTCAACAGAGGGAAATCAGAACCATAGAATGGGAGAGAGTTTTTGCTGGCTACTCTTCAAGTAGATGACTAATATCTGGAACATAAAAAGTACACAAAAAATTAACCCTCCAAAGCAAATAATCCACTTAAATAAATGGGTAAGTTGAATAGACATGATCAGGAGGAGGAGGAAGAAAAGGAAGAAGTTCAAATAAGTACATGAAGGAATATTCAATGTCTTTAGCCATTAGAGTAATGTAAATCAAAACGACTCTAAGACGCCATCTTACTTCAGTTAGAATGGCTGTTTAGCAGCAAAAACAAATGAACACTTTAACAAATTCTGGTGAGTATGTGGGGAAAGTGAACACTTTTACCATGCTGGTGGAAACATAGACTGGTATAACCACTATGAAATGCAGCATGGAAATTCCTCAGATAACTAAAAATATAAATTTCATTTAACTAGCTATCCCTCTCCTGGGTATATTTCTGAAAAGATTAATGACATCATACTATAGTGAGGTATGCACACCATGTTTGTAGCAGCACAACTTATAATAGTCAAGCTGTGGAAACAGCCTAGATGTCCATGAAATGTGTACGGATAAAGCAAATGTAGTATGTATATATGTATGTATAAGGAATATTATTCAGCCATAAAGAAGAACGAAATCATGTCATTTCCAGGAAAATGGATGGAACTTGAGACCATCATATTAAGCAAAATAAACTGGACTCAGAAAGTTAAATATCATATGTTTCCTCTCATATAAATAAATAAGTGATAAAAATAAAGGAGAGATCATGGAAAACTAGAAGGTAAAGTTTTGATGATAGGAAAGGGAATAAGGGAAGGAGGGAAGAAGGGAGAGTAAGAGGATTAAAAGTGAGCCACACAAGTAACATGGACACACCAATACCTCAAACACCACTATTCTGTAACATAAGCATGTGCTAATTAAAAAAATATTTTTCTTCTCAATAACATAAAAGCACAAATCCACAATCAAAATAAATTCTATGAAGAAGAGGAGGAAATGGAGGAGGGGGAGAAGGAGATTGAATACCAGGTGGAAAAACTCCACCAGGCATAGGAAAAACTGGACAGGATACTCAGCAGGACTAGGAGATTAGAAGTTATTGTGAGAAGGATACAAAACCATGGAAATGAAAACAAGATACAGCAATTTTATTTTGATTTCTAATGTCCTTTAGGGACAGACTCTCTAAGTTCTTTTTCATGTTTTAAAGACAAACATCATGATGACTTTAGGACACTGAGGTTTGACCTCACCATTTCCTCTACTATTTTGCTACCAATAGTCCTGTCCTTCAAGGAGTCAGGCGGTTTTCTAGAGGACAGGCAGACTGGCTCATTTAATCCTCACAGTGACAGAAATTGTTAGGGCTTCCACTCCCAACCTAAAGAAATTTATGATCCATTGATTAAAAGACTTATCCCAATCTACAAGCTCACTGCAGATATGAGAGCAGTACACAGCACTGGTGGGCTGGCTTTGGGCCTATACCTGCCCTCACCCTAGCAAGATCTGTCAGTAGCATGCAAAAAATACCCAAGTTTACAAAGAAACTCAGTCCTCTTGCCCTTGCTTCTCTCATTCCCATGCCCTGGAGGGAACTGCTAGTTATAGTTTACTTAATAAGTAAATATTTGTTAGATGAATGGATATGTTCTTCCAAAACTTGTTCTTCTGCAAAATTATATATGTGTATTTTTAAGCACTTGCTATGTGGCAGCTACTGTTCTTTGTGTCTGCATGTTAAGTCACTGGAGCCTCATCTAGGGCTGTGAGTTGAATTGAACTGAATGACCTGACTTTTTGCACCGAATCACCCACCTGGATTACCTTTTCTAGCCTTTTTTAAAATCAATTTTTCACTTGACAATATATTTTGGCCATTATTCTCACTATGTCATGCATGCTTTAAAAGGAACCCCAGACAGAGCATAAGAAGGGGCGGTCCAGGATCCGGTCGTTGGCACTTTATGTTCTTGGCTCAAACTGAATTTCCAGAGCAAGAGAATGCATGAGACACTGTGCTTGGTGAAGACTCTTAATTGAAATGTTGAAGAGCTCAGAATCAGTGAGGCCAACACAAATCTCTAGGATTCTTCCAAAAATAAAGAGCTGGTTTCCCCTCAGTAGTTCTGTTAACATTTTAGAAAGAGTTAAACCTCTGTGTGTTAGGTTGGCAGTTTATAGGAGAGTTATCAACTCTCTGGCCCCCAACACATAACAGAATAGAAAATCAGATAAATGAATAAAACAAAAGGATTCTGATGAAGCATACCATGGATCAGGAGCTTAAACAACTCTTTTCTCAAAATAGCAAACTTGAAGGGCATCTTCAGGCTTTAAGTAAAATATAAATGTAAGTTAAATTATTTAAATTGGTGATACAAACATAAGTGATGACTATTTTATTGCAGATACTACCTGTGAAAATGAAACAGTACAGAAACTGTGAGAATCAGAAGAAAAGAATAACAAAATGTATATTTTGGCACAGTTTGGACAATTAAACATTAGAAAACAATGACCTCTTGTTTTGAATTTCCTGAAAGCAAATGGAAACTAGAGCTCATATCACTATGAATTCTGGCTCTCTGGGATTAAAAACAAAGAGACAAAGGAATAAAGTTGAACCAGTCAAACAAAACAGCATGAATCTAGATTCTAAAACACGAGAATATGACTGAAAAATTAAACTCAACATTTAAAATCAGTACGAGTAGATGTATTCAGAGAGAAAAAAAATAAATTAAGCTGAGGTTTACAAATAAAAACAAACAAAAACAACTGCAGGTTGAATGTTGAGATTTGGTGCCTGGAATTACTCTGACAAGTTTCCATCAGATCGCACACCTCTTAGATTGTACACAAGGATCTTGGCACAGAAGGTCACTGGCCTGATGTGTCTGACATATGATTTTTTCTCATCCTGCTCTGTACTCTCTAAGGTGAGCAGGGGACATATACCGTATCTATACTGGCAGCAAGTGGATGATCTGGAGTGACACATCTAAGGTATCTGGGGAGATGGCTTCGCCTTCTAGGGTTTGTCTTTCTCTTTCCTGGGATACATAAAACATGGAATAAAATCTCCATAACTACAGTATATCTTATTGCTAATCTTCATCAAATACTCATAGAGTTAATATACTGCAAAGGAATAGCCAATCTCCTCGGATTCAATGCTTCCTGTAATTGCCAGTTGCCAAATTTTCAGAAGTTAAAGTCTTGCTCATGTCAAGGGAAGATTCCACATGTCATCATATTGTATTTGAGACTCCATGTACCACACAAAGTGTCCTGCATATTGTTATATTGACCCCATGGTTTGACCAGCTCTACAACTGCCCAGAATATAATGACTATCTACTATGAGATTCATGTTCATTAAGTTAAACCCTTTTAATGATGTAAGACAGACAGTAGCCTCTGAGTTTCATGCATGAGGACACTGAAGCTCAGAAGAATTAAGAAGCTTGGTGTTGTACATTCAACTAAACAAGTAGCTGTGGTGGGATATGGACACAGCCAGACTACAGCTCATTGCTGAAATACCTCTAACCTACACAACAGCGGGGCCCCTTGTGATTGCCATTAACCACGTGATGATTGTTAACTCCATATATTGCCAGCTCTGGAATCCATATAGGCTCAACTCTTTTTTTCCTTTGTGAAGAGGCAAGCACTGCCTTCTCACTCTTACCTCCGTCACTGTGGGGACTGTGCTCCATGTTCTCTGGAGACCCTACCACTTGCGCTGGTTAAGTTCCCAGTGGGGTATAGACACAGGTTCAGCCATCCTAGCGTGGCACAGCAGCCCAGGGCAGACAGGTTGAAGCACTGGTGATCAATGACATGGACCTGCTCACAGCGACCAGCCGACCATGGAGCTGATGGGAGGTCTTGTGTTCTCCACCCCTGGCTGAGCTGCATGTTCGGTCCTCGGCAGGCTGGAGCTGCAGACTGAGATGAACTGAGTCCTCCAAGCCAGTGTCAGCTGATGGAGGAAGCAGCACAGCATTCTCGCATCGCTTTCCTTGACCTTAGCAAATCTGCAGGCCCAGGTGTTGGAAGCTACTGATGAAACTAGTTTTCAGGGCAGCTGATTAACACATTACTGTCTCCTTTGTGAGGACACTGATAGCCACACCAGAACTGACAGAATGCTATGGTGCTCTGCCTTCCCCCGTGTATTTTCATCAACTGTCTCACTCACTGGAGCGCTGGTGTCAGCATGCATTTGTATCCGGTGACCATCAACCTTCCCTCCTAACATAGCCATTTCAGTAAAAAAAAACAGGGTCTGAAAGAGAAGGCTCTTAATGAAATTTATGCTTTAGAATATTCCCATCAGGGGTAGATAAAGACTTCATGGAGACTGAAGCTTATATAACTTTTCTGACTGCCCTTTTATGAAAATTAAAATTAGGCATACAAAGTGCTGTCGCTTTCCTCTTCTTGAGGTTTCAATTTTATTTGCTTCTCAAATGATTCTACTTCTGATTTCAATACAAATCTATGTGATGTAATTATGGTTGAGATACTGAAAGTTTAAAAACTTTGTATGTTAGTAAGAAACTAAAGAAACACATATTTACAAAGTAGAGGTAATGAAATTCTTTTAAAAAACACATCTCAACACACCGATGCAAATATAAGCTGGAAATTGTGGTGCTGTAAGGAAGGAAATTCAACTTGCCCAGAAGCAATGCATTCCAATGAATTAGGTTTCTGAAGGTTTAATTAGTTTTTAAAATTGTTTGAGGACCTGCTGGGCATGGTGGCTCACGCCTATAATTCCAGCACTCGGGAGGCAGAGACAGGAGGATTGCTGAGTTCGAGGCTTGCCTGGGCTACATAGTGAGCTCAGGGCCAGCCTGAACTACAAAGCGAGACCCTGTCTCCAAAAAAAAAAAAATTGTTTGAGGACCTATGAGTTTCCACTGTGTGACATCAAATCATCATTGAAAAAGGAGATGAAAAAAGAGTGGATTCCTTTAGCAGCCAACGTGGTACCAATACTCAGCATGAGGTAAAGAGGCTCACGTGTACATGAGGGGAACATCAGTGAAAGCAGTTGCTGAATGAGACAAAGGGACAATTCAGGACCACAAGTAAACCTCACAATCGGGAGAAGGGTGCTAGTTTTTCTGAGCAGGACAGAGGATAACAAAGAGTTCCCTTTGATAAGATCATATGTTACAGCAACACTCCTGGGAGGTTACTCTCTATATTTCTGGAACATGGAACCTCATGGAAAGCCTCATCACTCCCATGGAGAACCAGGTGGATCACGATCGCATGCCTTGTGACAAACATGGCAGATCCAGTTGCAGGCAGGTGTCTACCATAATTCCCGAAGGAAAGCTAGGTTCAGCCAACTTAAAATTCTTAATTGGAGATCTTCAAATGAATGCTAATGAAATTTTTGCATGATATTAGATTTGCAACTATCATAAGCACAAGCAGACATATGGAAATCAACAGATCTGCCTGCAATTATACTACCTATTTAAAGAAGACCTCTGACCAGATGTTATGCTATCCATGGCCACTGAAGATAAAAGATGCACTGGAGGATTAAACTGATTCCAGGAAATATTCAAATAAGATATGATAATGAGACAGAAGAGCTGGCCTTGAGAAGATATCTCCATGGAAACGTCTATTTTTTTCTTCTCTGTGATATTTTAAATTAGAATACATATCCATCAGGGCTGGAAACCCTAAGGGCACATACCCCAAAATAATATTATGGTCTTAGCACTTATCTCTTCTCAAGGTGGGGGGTCTCTTCACCTACTGGCCACCAAAGGCTGTCTACAAGAGTGGCCCCATACTTTTCTCTCTCTAATCACAGCAAGGTCTCAGAGCAAATGAATGCAATTTAAGGATCAGACTTTGCCTCCACAAAGGCTGGGAATAATTTTCTCAAAAGCATCACCACCATGTGACCTAAACTGGCTTGAAGCAGTCCATCTATAGGAGATTAAGGAACAGTTTATGGAGCACTTCATATTTCAACAGAACTTGGCTGACCACTCAGAATTGGGTACAAGAACATTTACTTGTAAAAATGGCTTTAAGAGTATTTTCATTAGCATTCCTACGCAGTAAGCCAGTGAGAAATCAGAGACAGGTGTCTACCTGAGAGAGTAAATGAGGACAGTGACCTAGGAAAAATGTTAACCCTGTGCATGTGGGTCAGTTCCCTCTTAAGTGCAGGTCATCTTTCACTCTATTAGAATGGCCTGATAGGGAGCTAGAGATTCCCTACAGGACCTTTAGGGAAAGTCATCCTAGGTGCCAAGTTCAGGGAAAGTTAACAGCTTAGTTACTACACCTACGAAGCACTGAGCAGATGTGCCTCTGATTAAAAAATATGCTGTTGGGCCGGAGGGTTAGCTCAGTGGTTCCGGCGCCTGTCTCGCAAGCGCAAGGTCCTGAGTTCGATCCCTGGTAACCCAACAATGCTGGGTGTGGAGACTCACGCCCACCAGCCATCAATACCACATACCACAGTGCCGGGCGTGGTGGCTCACGCCTGTAATCCCAGCACTTGAGAGGCAGAGGCAGGAGGATTACTGAGTTCCAGGCTTGCCTGGGCTACATACTGAGCTCAGAGCCAGCCTGAAGTACAAAGCGAGACCCTGTCTCAAAAAAAAAAAAAAAAAAATGCTGTTGGGTATGTATCAAAGAGCATCACTGTATGGTAACAAAGTTTTCACCAAATAATTTCAATAAACAATTCACCAAAATAATTTCACCAGATTTATCTATGCTAAAAATTTACAGTGGGTCTCAGCGCAAAACCATGCACTGATGTTCTCAGGGTATAAGAATGATCTCACACAACCACCAAGACCAGCTGATTCCATTAGATGTTATATACTGGACAGTTAGAAGTTACCTAGACCTGGGATTCTAAATGTAGTCCCTAGAATTTCCTCATCAGTTAGCAACAGCTGGTTTCCTTTTAGATGTCCAAAGTTTGAGACTTCACTCTAGACCTTCTATCTTTGAAATGCTGAGGCTGAGGTTTAGCAATCTGTGTTTTCAAAAGCTTTTCAGGTGATTCTGACATGGGCAAAAGCTGAAGTACCACTCTCCTAGATGACTGTCAAGTGTCTAGATGGTCAAATCAAGATATAGTCATATACTGAGCATCTTAGGGGTTAGATGTATCAGGGTATTTTTATTTCTTCTAAGTTGCCTGCCTGTCATTTCTCCAGTGTTCCCTACAGATCATCTTGAGGCATTCTTCCCGGTTATTCCCCCAACTTCAAATCTTAGAGTCTAGTCAGGCAGTTAGACTGTTAGGTCTTCAACAGTGAGAAGGCAGCAAGAACAGTAGCATGGCACATGTTTTATGTCTGAAAGACATCTACCAAATAACAGTACTGTGCTTGTTTCTTATCAATTGTTTAAGAAATCATTTGCACATCTGACAAATTCAACATCCTGAGGCTTGGAGGATTATTATTATTATTATTATTTTTTTGCTTTTTGAGACAGGGTCTCGCTTTGTAGTTCAGGCTGGCCCTGAGCTCACTATGGTGCCCAGGCAAGCCGCTGCGAACTCAGCAATCTTCCTGTTTCTGCCTCCTGAGTGCTGGGATTACAGGCGTGAGCCACCACATCCAGCATTTGGAGGATTATTTTTAAAACATCAAGCCAAAGTTTCTTCAGGAAGAGCTAGCATTTAAACTCTATTAGTTAGCATCATATAAGTGTGGGCTTAATCTACATATACATGTAGCAGAATAGAATAATTGAAGAAATGTAGGCCTTTTCAAGATGCTTAGGTGGTCTCTTTTTTTACTCTTCATCATCAATTTACATAAGAAAGATGAACCAATCAGCCTTAACAAGGGTTCTGTTAATCTACCCTGTGTCTCTGATGAGGATCCTTGTTACTAGGTTTAGGGCCTGTATTGATCATCTCATCTCATGATCCTTTACTTCATTTCATCTGCAGAAACTCCTTTTTCAAATAAATTGAGGAGTTAGAATGTGGGTATATCTTTGGAGGGAACCCCCTTAGACCCACTGGGTTGGCAATATACAGAGCAGGCAAGTGTGGCTGCCTTTTGGAGAAGAGAACTTTTGTCAAACTGGTGGTAATTTTTGTGGGTGTTTGTTTATGCAGTTCCTTTTTTAAAAAATATAAGTGAGCTTTGTTTGGAATACCAGGTCAGTATGTTTTTAAATTTGCATTAGAAACTTTTGAAGAAGAGACATACTCTTTGAATAATGCTAAAAAATCAACAAGTCAAAGGAAAGAACAAAAAATAAAATGTTACAAGATTAGAGGTGAGTATAAATATTTGTAAGAAGTAAAGTGGCAGGGGGCAGATGTAGAACAGGGACATTTCCTTCTGAGTTCCTTAAAGTTTCAATTTATTTAATTTATACATATGGTCAAATAAGAATAGACTGTGCACATAATTTGCTCAAAGAAATGCCTGAACATAGACCTAGAACTAGGTTCTGTGGGATCAAAAACATGTGTTAGTTTTTTCCCTTTGAGCAATCGCTTAAACCTTAAGGTCTTCAATTTAAATCTTAAATTGCTCTTTATCTCAGTTTCTTCATCAGTAAAACAGAAAAATTAGAGACTTATATGTGGGGTTGTGAGGAAGATTAATGAATTAAGAAAGCATTCACGGGCAAGTCTCATTTGCTAAATACATGAGACAAACATGCCAGGCTCTCTGAGAACTGTTAAGATGATCATGAAAAAAGAGTGCATTCTGTTGAAAAGATGAAACTTCAAAACAAACAAACAAACAAACAAACAAAAGGACATAATAGTGACACTGAAAAGAAATAAACAGTGCAGTTAGTGAATTGAGGGGCCTTATCTTGGATAATGTTGGAGAAGGACATGTAATTCAAGGACGAAAGGATAATAAAATCGTGAAGCAACCCATGGGCAGAGAGATACATCTTGATAAAGGCAATTGTTTCATATTTCACAGTGATGAGGCAAAGGACAGTGGTATTGATCCTATGGAGTGATGGATTAAATGTCATTTGTGTTCTAGCAGAACCTCGAGTAAAGAGGGTGGAAATAGGAAGGAAATATTCATGGACCACAAGAAAATGTCCTATATGGAGAGAAATATTTGGATATGTATTTCTTAAACTACTGGACCACGATGATTCCCAGACAAACCTGGGAGGAATCCTCTGTCTAAAGCAAGCAACCCACGAGCCGAAGAGTCCTCGAAGCACACCTCACACCCATGGTACACAGAAGCTCTCTCTGCTTCATTGCTGCGGCCAATGGGCTGCAGAGACCCTACTTTCTGGCAGCTCACAGTTATGAATTCTAGGCTGGAAGGCCAGGTACTGGCAGAAACATGCACTATACAAATTGGTTTCACTTATACCACTAGCTTATCCTAGATTGTTGAAAAGCAAGTTTTGGGTTATCTGTTTGTTTCTTTGTTGTAAGAAGTCTTGTACTTTGAGTGACTGCTTTGAAAATAACGATACACAATGTATTAGTTATTGTTACTACCTTGTTATATTAGTTTTTTCATAAAAATATATATATGTACATTTCAGATTATAATGTACAATAAGTCAGATTTCTCTACTAAAACTGTCTTCTTAGAACTCTCATGCCAGTTTACCAATGAAGTCTTTTTACTTCCTCCTAGACCCACATAAACAGCAATGCTGAAGACCTCAGGCTAGTTTTTTTATGTCTCTGTGCCTTTCTCTGTGTTGAAACTCTGGGTAGCTTTCTCTGCCTACATGTAAAGTACAGTTGATAATAGCACATAACTCATGGGATTGTGCTGGCACTGAATGGATTAATGCAAACATAAGTTATCCCTCATCCATGAAAACTGTTCCAGGATACCCTTGTATATCAGCATCTGTGGATGTGCAAGTCCCTTTATAAAATGTACTTCAGTGTATACTTATGCAAACATACACTGGACATAAAGCATACAAAATTAATGTTTACATTAAAAATAAAATATAAATTGTCATTAATCTCCCTCAAAATACTCTCCCTTGTTTTGAACATACTTAACACTTATGTGACATTCTTGACACTCAGGAGTAGCTCTGGAAGTCCTCTTTCCTGTATGTCTTTATCAGCTGCAATTTTAAAATACATAGGGAATACTGTTGCACAGTGCCATCCAATAGAAAAACAGCCTTGTAAAAATGTGAAGTCCTGTACTCATTTACCTTATTCATGTGGATGTGATATCCTGTGACTTTTGCTTTTCCCCAAAGTCAAAATGACATGTCTTAGTTACTTTTCTCATTGCTGAGACAATACCTGATACCCACAATTTAAAAGAGGAAATTTTATTTTGGCTCAATTCACTGGGGTTTCAATCCATGGTCAGCTGACTCCTAGGGAGGAGGGTGTGGGAGGGGGCGTGACAGGAATCTTGCTCAGAGCATGGCAGGCAAGAAGCAGAGAAATCACGGGAGGAGTGGGAAGAGAGAAACCTAAATCATGCTCCTTGTGACCCACCTCTTCCAACCTTATCCTACCTCTTATAAGCAAGTTGGCTAAACTCCAATTATCCAGTCACTGTCCACAAGCCTCATCTATGCACATGAGATTTTAGGAGGACATCTTGACATAAACTGTAACATTCTGCCCTGGTCCTCAAAAGACTCATGCTCAGTCTATACAAAATTCATCAAATCTGTCTCTAAGTATTGTCCAAATTCTAACACTTCCAGTATTGCTGAAGACTCCAAGATCAAAATTTTCTGAGATTTATGGCAAACTCTTAGTTCTGAGCCTCTGTAAAAATTAAAGGAAAGTTAAACACTGCTGGAACATATAAAAGGTACATGGTAAATATTCCTACTCCAAAATGGAAGACAGGGAATGAGAAAGAAATGGGGCCAAGCAAGACCCAAACCCAGCAGGGCCACTGTTAAAGCCTGTAGTTGCATGGTCAGCACCTGAGACAATGTCTTGTGGGGTGTGAACTCCAAAGGGCTTGTGTGGTCTTGTCCCAGTGGCACTGCCAGGGGTGGTAGCCCTCATGTACTCTCCTTGGTCAGCTCTGCTCACTCCTCGTGGCTTTCTTCAGTCATTTCAGGCTCCTGGCCTTGCCAAAATCTAGGGTCTCCTCTGCACTTCTGGCAATGGAGTGTTCTTATTCTTCTGGAATGTTTGTTCTGGATTCTCAATGTAGAGCTAAGAGCCCCCAACAATAGTCATGCCGCTGCTTCAACATTAGATGATTTTGAAATTTCTTTCATCAGATTAATTAATCTGTTACCCTTAATCTCAGTCTCCCACAAAGACTCAGAACATGACCAAAATACAGACAGGTTTTCTGACACAGTGGGACACACAGGACCTGAAGTCCAACTATCAATAGAGCCCTTCTACCAAAATGAGAACTCCTAGCCTCATTTTAACTGGCTGCATTTTTGTCAGCATTATAGTCTTGAGCACTGACCAGAATCTTCCATCAGGGTCAGCTCACAGCATTCTAGGTCTGTCCTCCAGATGGCATCTCCAGACTTTTCCAAACTCCTCTTGCAAGTCATTTCAAAGGCTTTTGAACCACATGGTCAAGTAGTGTCACAGTAGTGATTTCATCTGGTACCAAAATCTCTATCAGTCAAGTGCTCACTAGGGGAACAGATATAATATAAACTGTATGTATGGATTTACAAGGTGGGCTCACTATAGCTGCCTGAAGAGTCAAAAGTGGAAGTGGAAGAAGGCAAAAGGACTGTTTGTGCACTGCAGATCTGAAAGGTCCAAGCAAAATTCAAAGACCTGGAACTCACTGTAGAGTCCCATGGGAGTCCTTAACAGGAGGCTGAAGGGTCTGTGCTGAAAGGCTGGAGATGGTTGTTCAGTGATGACTGTAAAGACTGGAGCTCTTCCAAAGAAACAGAAGCCTTCCTTTTCCTTTTTTATTCTATCCAAACTATAAGCCTGCTGGTGGTGTACCCAAACCCACAGTGGGTCTTCTGTAAGTCCATCATCTGGGCACACTCAGAATTATGCTCAATCAGTTGGGCACTTCTTATTCAAGTTGACACCACAGCGAGCTGTCAGAGACTATGAAAGGCCAATGTTTTGAATTGGTGTGGAATACTGTGACAGACAGGATGATGAAGCTAAACACGGTCACAAAAGGACTTCCAGCCTACTTCAGAAAATGGTAAAGAATGGTGGGATAAACCTGTTCCAAGACAGAAGAATACTTTCAAGGGGATTAATGGCATTTTTCTTTTTTTTCACTGGAATAGATTTTAAAAATTTAAGTACAGGTTATATTTTTAGATCTCACTTCACATGTCCTATAACTGTATACATCCTTGCATATACTACAAATCATCTCTAGATTATTGATAGTACTTAACACATGCTATGTAAATAGTTGCTATACTGTTTAGGGAAAAATTACAACGAAAGTCTATATATGTTTAGTACAGACATAATTAAAAATTTGGCTTTGATCCATTGTTAGTTAAATCTATAGGAGTAGAACACGTGAACACGGAGGGTCAACTGTTTGTGAATAGTGTCTGGGACAGATACATTAAGCATTAAACAATTACTCTTATTATTACTAGCACCACCAGGAAAACTCAATTCAAAACCAAATAAAGAAAAACAACAAATACAGTGGACCCTTGAGTTACAAGTGGCCTGACATATGAACAACTTGGGTTACAACTGAAATTTTAGTTTTAATTTATAAACAGAGCCTTTAGTTATGACTCAGATGTCAGCAGGTTGTGCTTCTAGATGGGTCTCAGATATAGATTTAGCCCCTAAATTGTTCTGGCAGAAACATGACAACATCCTTTTCTGTATGGGGTTAACTGAGAAATCCTAGGCCATTGTTTCTCTAAGAATGCTGACAATTGCCTATTTACAGGAGATTTTGGAGACTGTAGAGGAGCCTTCAACTGTCAAAACTGAGTTACAACCAGGCCTTACATATGGATTGAGTTTATAATTCAAGGGTCCATTATAGGCATGTGCTGGCTGAGAACAATGCTGGATATGGTTTAATGATAGTAGATAATTGTTTCCTGGAGGCCTCAGTGTTTCATTGGCCAAACTAAGAAAAGAAGGCAACAAGTTGTTCTCTAGCTATAACTTTTCACAACTCTGTGTTTCTGACTCTCTTGGTGTGTACACCAAGACTTTACTAATGGTTCAAAGCTTCTGCCATGCAGGGAAATAACCATAAAAAGATTGGAATCCCAGGGATGAGGGCACTGCTGACAAGGCTTTCTTCTATGGGTAAAGGTGAGCTCAAATGACTCGCTTTAAATAGTTATTCAAAGGGCAAAGTAAGCCAATGGTTGTCTACGAGTTCTAAGTCAGTGGCCTGGTAAAGAACTCTGGGACAATTAAGTAAAACTTAGAATAAGGATTTTTCTGACTGTTTTAGGATGTGGTGCATTTTGGTGAAAATTGAACTGAGGGTAGAGTATGATAGTATACAATTATCAGAATGGTACCCAGGTGTACTGTGGATGGTGTACCATTGGGTTTGCTATCTCATTTTTTTCTTTTTCCATTTATTTCCCTTTGCTCTGACCTCCCCATTATCTCTCCTTAGGCCAGCGGATGGCATCTTTAGCAACCAGCACTAACTCCCTTGTGATTCAGGGTTGTGTTCTTTGATTTAAAATGTTGAGGACCAGAGGAGAATTAAGACCCAACTGGCCTCCTCTGTGAGCACCAAGGAGAAAGGCTGCACTCAAGGGGGATTTCAGGTTAAGCTGTTTACCAGAGAAAGTGCTAATAGATATCAGAATCCAGAGGAACCCTGTGTTACCTTGATTGCTTGTGCCTGTGTTTGGGTGAATAAAATTGAGGTGAGCCAAAGGCTAGTGCTCCACTGTTTTCTCTAGACAAGGGCTCCCTGTTTTTTTATCATTCATCTTCATTTGTCCCTGGATCAGGGAGGAACAAAGTATGGGCTTTGAGTCATGGAGCCCCCTGCAGGGGGCTGGGGCTCTGGGATCCCCTACATTAGCATACACTTGATGTCATCATTGCCTAGTATTTTATTCTCAGCCCCCTCTGCTGACAGCCAGGATTGCTGCTGTCCCTTCCTCTGGACTCAGATTTTGTAGCAGCACAAAAATGCTTGAAGTTGTCCACGATGTCTCCATGGTTCTCAGGAACAGACACAATTCTGAGTATGTCCAGTTGGTGTCCCTACCATGTAGGGTGCAGCTTTCCTGTGAGCAGAGCACTGAACACAATGCTGTATTGAGGGCAGAGTCTGCAAATTTGTTTTGACTCAACTGATACTCCTTGAATGGTCTGTCTCTCCACTGTCTGAATTTTGCTCCTGGGTTCCTATATTCCAGGAACTGCAGGGCTAAAGCCACTCACTCTGGGTTAGCTCAGCGCCCTGTACTTGGGGGCTGGCCTTCAGTTTGATGATTCATGCCTGCCTTGCCCGGGGAATTTTTAGACTGAAAAAAAAACAAAATTTGACAGACCCATGGGTGTCTTAGCAAACATAAGCAGTAGAAAGTTGTTTTCTGAGATGACACATGACTACAAATACCAAGTTGATCAAACCTGGAAAGTACAGCTGGTGCAGAGAGCTAGAGAGGAGGTGGTTCTGGTGGTGCTGGCCCAGCACTATTAAAAATGCATATTCTTGTACCCCAGACCTGCTGGATCACAGGTTCTTAGGGTTAATGTCCAATAACTGGTGTGAGAACCCTTCTGCAACTGTGATGTCACTCTTCTGACTTGGAAAGTCCTGCCTCAGCTTCTGTGGTCATCTGGTCAACCCCAAGAGGATACTGCTAGAACCTCTTCTCAGGATAGCACATACCTCATGTGGCAATGCTAGGATGTGCCCTCACACAGACTGACTGACCTGAACGAGACAGACTGACATATCTATTTCCCTGAGCACTTGTGATTATTTGCTGGCAGAAGCCTGGTTTCACCCATCCATCTCTGCTCATGTCTGACAAGCTGCCCAATACAGCATCAGTAGAGGAGAGTGATTGGGTAGAGAGATTTAATATATGCGTGAAACAGCTAACAATTAAAATCCATATAATAATTTTAAAATACTGAAAAGTTATCATGCAATACTCTTCTGAGGAATGAAAAAGTCTGGACTTTCCCCTTTGTAGGAAGAAGCAGGAGGAAGCAGCCATTTTGTGTCTAAATTGTATTCTCTCAAATAGGGTGTGGATTAGGGAACTAAAATCACCTCTCTTAACCTCTGTGTCAGCATTGTAATTGGGGCTCTTGGCTTCTTCTGGCAATTCTGAAAGACAATCTACAGCACTATCTGGCACATATTGGGTGCTAACTAAATGGTAACTGAAGCTAGTATTTACAAGTTATAGTTTATTTAACCATGTAGTTTAAAGCAATTAATTTATTCTCTTTAAAAACAGGACTATGGCTCTTTGGAAGCCCCTAACTTCCTGTAGGACTGAAAAAAAAGTGTGTTGATATTTCAAAAAAAAGCTTTCCATTATGTTCTGATGGAAAGACTGTGCTACAATCTTTGGCTGGAATCTAAGTTACCTTTGAGTGCCTTTTATAGATTAAAATTATAAGTGAACATCATGACTCTGAGGGGTGGAGGGGGAAGGAGAAGGAAGGAGGGAGGGAGATTTTAAATTTAAATGTCTCATTTTTCAGTAAAACTGGGGAATCAGCAAGCTCAGTGAATAAAAGCAAGGGTCAGGCAATAAGTGCTGAGTAAACACTCTAGGGAATCAATGTTGGCATATAAAAATTTATAAGTATGTAGTGAACCTTGAAAATAGAGTAAACTAAAATTTTCTGACTTCTTTGTATTTTTGAAACAGGGTCTTGCTTTGTAGTTCAGGATGGCTCTGAATTCACTATGTAACCCAGGCAAGCTTTGAGCTCAGCAATCCTCCTGCCTCTGTCTCCCGAGTGCTGGGATTACAGGCATGAGCCACCACGCCCAGCACTGTGGTATATGGTATCAGGGATCAAACTATGGATATTGTGCTTGCCAGGCAGATGCTGGAACCACTGAGCTGAATCCCTGGCCCTGGCTTATTCATTTTTTGCTTTTTAATTCTACCTTGCTGACACATGAATGAATCGACCAATGCAGGTCAATGTTACTGTCTCTGTTAGAAATGCATATTCAGAACTGAAGGACACAGTCAATAGGTCACTTGGTGGAGGCCTGTTTCATGAAAAGTGCAGATGTAACCACAGATGTCATATTGTATGTTTTCCATTTTACAGCTATGGAGAGAGCTGGCCCATAGAGGCGTGGCTAAAGTCCCGCTAGGATCCAAGGCTTTAAATTTAAAGTCCCAGCTAGGGCTCTGCAGAAGCTTGCTCTTCTCGCAGCCCCAGTCCTTGTGTTCCTGAGCTACTTCCCTCTCATGTGGAAAATTCTCCTTTTTGCTTACACGATCTCCAGCTGGCTTCTGAAGCTATTATGTAGACAAGTTGTAAGGAGTGTTGTGTCAACAATAAATGGATTCCTATATTTTAACATTTAGAAATAAGGTCAATATTTAAAATATGGTGTCCTTAACTCCGTTTACAACTAATCACTGAGTCCTACTGGGAGATCCTTTGAAAGGAAGCTGGTTATTCAAATAATTCCCATTGAATGGCGAATATCATTAAGAAACAAGAGACTAAACTCAACAAATCCACCACTCTCCAATTTTGAAGAATAAGCAAGTGGAACTATTTACTTTTGCAAAGCTATGGAAATCACCATTTAGATGTCAGTTTCCACACCTAAAGGATTTAGATGCCGGCAAGTAGTGAAGATGTTACTCCTTTTATGACATTTCATAAACCTACCTTCAGGGAGAGGGGACTTGGACAGCAATAAGTGCTCTGATGAGGAGCGATTCAGCAGAAATTATCTTCCAAGAAACAATAGAAACCATAAAAACAGTATAGGGAAAATGCTAACTCTCAGCTAACTTTGACCAATTGCTACTCACTTCCTCCAACATACTTAATCAAACACCAAGACAGGAAGACCGATTTGACGCAAAATATGTGCAAAGTGACAACAATGCCCAAGCAATATTATTTTAAAATGTTACCAGCACTGTCAAGAAGAGACCAGTTTGTTTAGTCTGAGCTTTTCTGTGACTCCCGTGCATACTGGTCGGCTGTGGCTCGAATCCTATATGCCACCTTATTTTGTGACATCTGTGAACCAAAAGTGGGTTTTATATTTTTTAAGTGATTGAATATAAAATCAAAAGAATAACATTTTATATCACACGTTCAGCATCTGAAAGTCAGTCTTCAGCATCCATACAGAAAGGCTCCAGGGCACGGCAGGCCCGCTTGCTTGTGTGTTCTCAGTGGCTGTTCACTTGCTGCAGCAGAGCTGAGTACTTGTGCCTGAGAACGGATGGCGGCAGGTCCTAAGGTGTTAACTCTCGGCCCGTTACAGAAACAGCCTGCCAGCCCCTGCCACGTTCCAATGTCTTCCAGCCCTTTTCGTGGCATCCATCTGCTGTCAGCCCCGGGGGACTTGAAGGGCAGGAATCACATTTTTAGTATCGGTGCCATTTTTGCCATATGTGACAAAGGTGGCAGGGAAAATACACTGTCAAACGACTGAACTGTTGACAGCTACCTTTTGTGCATTTTGCTAGTTAGATAAAAGACGTAATAGACTGACCTTGCCCTTAGGCTTACACTGAACTAAGGACACTGAGCATATGTGCATTCAAAATGAGCACACATGGACATATAAATATGTTCTAAGACTACAATAAAAATTAGCTATGGTTGTCAAGATGCTATACAAAGGAAGCCCACACAGAGGAAAGTTCAAACTGCCAGAGTTCAAAACCAATTCCATGAACCTGGTACTGGGACCTTGGGAAGTCTCTTGTCCTCCTGGGCACTGAGCTATAAAGTGGGGATAAAACATGTCTTTTTGGGTTCCTGTGAGGATAAACTAAGATGATAAATGTAAAATTTCTAGTCTGGGGCCGGACATGTGAGACACATTAAATGAGAGCCCTGGCGAACCAAGCATTGAGTGACTGTGGGGAGAACAGCCTCCTGAGGGAAGCAGCCGGGTGGGAGAGCAGAAGAGCTGGGGAGATCCAGTTCTGGGTATGAGAAAGAAGGCAGGAGTCAGAGGCGCTGGGCACACGCGGAGGAGAAGAAGCCAGCAGAGCAGCAGTGGAGGGGTGCTGGGAGAAGGACCAGAAATGTAAACTTCTGCACCCCTGCTTTCAGAGTTTTGACTGTGAACATGACAGATCTATTAAGGCATTTTCGATCATTATTGATGGGTACAAAACTCTGTTTACGAAGTTTCCCTTCCCACGGCCACCCGCTTTGCTCACGATTCTCATAGTCCCCGGATGTGTTCAGACGGAGCCCTGACTGTACTGCGGCGACTCTCATGATTTGTCACACTATCTGGGGATCCCGCGGATAGCTGTGCTTTCCTGGCAGCTCCTGCGCCAAAGTCATTTCACAAGGGTACTTTCTGGAGATGGCAACCACCTAATTCTGGAAGTTCAGAAAGAAAAAAAATGTGACCTGCTAGCTCGTCTGCAAATCTTTTAAGCCGAATAAGAGAATCTTTGCCGACAACAACGTTTTGTACAGGTGGCTTTGTGCTCTGAGGGATTCAGAGCCTGCTGATTTTTGAGGTCTGTTCATGACACCTATCACAGCATGTATATTACTTAAAACATTCCCAGGGTGCTAAAAATACTCCTCAGTCTAGCCTGACTACAGGCTGTCAGAATGTTAGATTCTGATTTTTCTACTTCCTGCTGATATTTGGACATTTTCACAAGTATAATGTTTACCATTATTTTGTTTTTCTTTATAAAAGGCAGGTGGAGATGAGGAAGGCTAGAGAAGAGTTGCCTCAGGAAAGGATTTGTGTCATTTCCTGCTACCTCTCAGTTGTTTTGGGTAAATAATTTTGTGGGTTCAGGCCATCTCTCGCAGGGGATGAGGTGGTGGGTCTCACTTCTCAGGATTGTTCTTCTTGGTGGCCTAGACTGTGTCTATGTCTGATAGTTATAACCGGGGTCATAATTTGTCATAGAAAGTCTGAGCAGTAAGATAAACTCTGGGATATGTCAGTTTGTCTTCTCATTTTACAAAGATCTTTAGGATTTCAACCTAAAACTAAAAAGTGGCAACATGATAAACATTAGCTGTGATTTATAGAAAATTCATATTTTAACCACATACTGCTGGCACTTGTCTAAACACATAAGTCTCGCCTTGACCTGGTATTTAGTGAGCAGGTCCAGGAGGCTGAGGCCCAAGTTCCTCTCTGATGAACACCACAGATCCAGAAGCTCCAGCAGCTGAGGGAAGGAGGTGTGTTGGTCACCTTACCAGATTTCATCTGAACAACCAAAGACTAGTCATTTTTTATTTCTGTTTTTAGAATTCCATCAACACAAATACCTATGTAATGTTAAGTAACAAGAAATAGAGAGGCCATGAGTACATACGGGCACATTTGTGGCCCAACACCTTGTTTCACTTAGACTCAGTTAAAATTTTTGGTGCACATCTCTTATTTGGCCAGTTTTTGGGAATGCTGCCTTTTACTCTGAGAAAAGGGGAAATCATTCAAGATCAAGGCACCTGTACAAGGTCTAAGGCACATGCATTAGTGCTTCAGACATCATGAAGGTGGGTAGCTCACAGAGCCACATCACAGTATGGCATGTGCCTGTACCAAATCTACTAACAGGGACAGACTGAATAAACTAACCAGTGCAAGGCACGGCAGGGTGGGGTGTGGGGGGGGTTGCTGCAAGACTAATTTTCATTCAAACAGTATATAAACAGAAAATAATGAAGCATGTCTGTAGGTTAACCTGTAGTGTACCTCAGCCACAATGCCATTTCTCCTCCCAGCAAGTTCTCTTTACATGGAACACCACGTGTTTGAATAAACACCAGGACAATGCTAACTTTCTACTTTTTGTGGTCATCTTCTCTCACTGGCCAGTTTGGAGTGACCCGACAACTTGTCAGAACCCCTGAGGAGCACATCTCAGAGTGGGTACATGTCTGGGTGGGGTTGTGGCGGCCTAGATGGGAAGGTCAAACATCACTGTGAGCCAGGAGCACAGACTCCCTCTGTAGTTTGTCATTTCTTTTTATCTCTGCTCACTTGACTCAAATCTAGCTTTAGGTGTGCCCCAGGCGACAAAACGAACGAATGTTGTTTGAGTAAAAATAAGGATAAACCTCCCATTGTCCCTGCCTACAGGACCACATCCCAGTTTAATGCACAGGTGAAAAGGTTCAAAAAGCAGTATCTCGGGGCAGCTCTGCTCCAGACAGAACCTAACACAAAGGAAGGTGGCTCGTGCTTTGTTTGCACAGCTATTCTAGGAGCGTAACTGCGGAACGAATGAATGAATGAATGCCCAGCACAGAATGCACAGGAGAAACTATTTCCTTCCACAGAACATCAGACGAAGTTTTGGAGAAATAGACCCCAAAGATGAAGCAAGCAATAAAAGCAACCCAACAAACTCTGAAACTGCTCACCTCCGGGACGGAGCCACCTTGTCAGCTGATCCATTTTATGTGTGAATTGTTTGTCTGTCCAGTGCTCCCGGAAGCGATGGTGTCGTATGTCTGGCACATTGCTAACACTCAACAAATAGTATTAATCTTTATCCTGTGACCTGACTGAAAACCTACGCAGGAAACTGACACACAGGGTTCCATCTGTCCTGCCTGCCTTAGGGCATTTCTCCTGAGGCGGATGCCCTACACCCACCTGGGAAATGGCCAGCTGCCCGGCCCTTCCTTTCTTGCCTCTTCCTTTCCCTCCACATAAACATGGGGCCACGTGACTGTATAGCTGTGACTCTTGGTCTGCTTCCTTGTCAGGATCACATACAAATACCTATTCTTTCCCTCTTTAGAAAATGAACTCCTTGTGCCTAGAGACTGCACCATTCATGGATTAGGAACCTCCCCTGGGAGGCACTTTCACAGGAGGTGACTTATCTTTATTTAGCTCTAAGTACCTGGGCATGACTTGCCAGCAAAAACTGCAGAATGACCCCCCAAACTTAAAGGACATATGCCAGTAACAACAATCAGCAAAATGGCCTGCTCTAAAGAGAAGCCCATGCACCCTACAACCAAATCAATGGGTTGGAAGGACTCCAGGCACTTGGTACCTGCAGACACTTCTCTTGCTGCCTAGATCTCTGGCCCTCTACTAAATAATGAATGTTCATCAGTGAGTATTTATCAGACACCCACATAGAACAAGGTATAATAAGAAAGTTGGCCCCTCTTTACAAAAGTCTGAAATTCAAGCAAATGAAGGATTTGCACATGAAGACATAATACATAATGAGAACTGACAAATGCTGTAAGAACTCTGGGGTGGGAGGAGGCAGGGAAATCTTGGTGGTGGAGGGCTGGGGTCTTTGTCTCCTGGGTGAGCCGGCTCCCTGGACTTTGCCTCCTGTGGCTGGTCCTGTAGCCCTGGGGTGGGGGCCATTCAATGACCTACTTCCACTAAGAAGTTGAGGGCCTCAGGGTTAAGTGAATTCAGTGTCTCACTAGATTGCCTAATTATGTTCTGGGCTGACAAAGCTAATTTTGACTGTGGGTTCTTTTCAGCTGAATGGGTTGAGGTTGGAAAGGAACATGGCTTGTTCTCAGGACTCTGTCTTGTCTATTCTAGGGCTCCATGGATCCAAATACTTAACTCCATAAACTTTTAGTTGGTATGCCGTGATTCCTTTGGAGGGGACACGGGGTGTCCTGCCCAGGTGACCTCCCCACACTTGCTAGGCTGTGGGTGGTAGTGTTTACAGTTTGACAACAGCTCCATGCTGAATATGACTGCAGGGCTTTGCTTGTGTTAGGCAGAAGCAAACCTCTACCAGGGATCCTCTTCCCCCAGTCAGAGCCTGAGGGCCTCCCCTGAGACTGCTGGCCTGTGAATCCCTCCCAGGCCCTGCTCCTAGGGAACTTGACCTCAGCCTTATGAAAGTGAGCTTCCAGGTGGGTGTGTTTATTTCAGGTGAAGCAGGTTATTATCTACATTATATTAGTCTTGAAACAAGAGTTAAAGACTTGAATCACACAGTGCTTTTGCAAACCAAGCTCCCATTTCAGGGTCCACACTGCTTTCGCAATTTATTTACTCCACCTGTAAGGCTGAGGCCTAATTTACTGATGATGCATGTCTACCTCTGCCTGCAAGAGAAGCCTATGTCTCCCTGGATTCAGCTGGGCATGGAGTGGAGGAAAGGAGAGTGTGCAGTGCCTGGTGGTGATGCTTGGGAGCAGATGGGGACTTTATAGGCTTGAACCTTTGGAGAAAGTAGAAACAAATTAACACTCACAATAATACAGTGTGGTGCTCGCTTTGGCAGCACATATACAATAATACAGTGTGATTTGCTTCAGTGGTATTTATTCTGAAATAGATGTCTACCTCAACTACCATTCAAGGTCAGGAGTGGTGTCTTGTAGACAGAGAGGGAAGGAAATGAATGAAAAAGGCAGCTTCCTGTGATGCCTATAGGCCAGTCCACATACCATGTGCCTAAGTATGCATGGCTTGGCCAAGTCTGAATGACAAAGACGAGCAACGGAGACTACACCAGAGTGCCCTCCTGCAGCACAAATCATTTAGGGTCCCTAGAGGCCATTTCTAGCATCAGGCGATAGTAGCTTCTTCTGTTCCCTGACACTACCCAAGGATGTTGCTGAGTAATTCAGTGTTTCGCCTGCTCAGCAGTACTTGCCTGGGAACACATTAGAGATCTGAGTTTTGCATTTTTCCAGTGTGCACAAGATATAGGAATGGAGGAGTATGGGCAGTGGGCTTTGGCTCTTGCTCTGTTTTTTTTTCCCTGGCTCATTGGTGACTGGCTGAATGTATGACAGACTGCAGACTCCTATGTGAAATGACACCGAGGAGCCTTGTGCTTCATGGAAACTGGTACTTCTTCAGGTACATAATCAATCTAAGGCAACCTTGGAGGACAAGATGGAAGACAAAATAGAGGCCGCATTTGTCTTTGGGCCCTAAGGATGTGGATACAGACAGCTATAATATGATGTATTTCTCTGAGTGTGGTTCTCAGGTTCTCTCCTCATGTCACGTACCTGCAGGTGACTTTTGTCATCACTTAGAAAATGCCCTTGTCCAAGTGGGTAATGCTCCTACATCTTAGCCCTGGATTCAGGTATGCTGAATAATAACATATGGCCAGAGAGGTTTGGTTTTATAGATATAACCTTTACTGCCTTCAGCACAATCTTGACTGAAAAATAATCCTATCCAGGTTTGGTACCAGGATACAGGCTTTGCCTTTCATTTCTGTCTTTTATAATTCTACTTAATCTCAACAGCATCTCTCTATGCTCTGAGTATGTCATTGGGGCTTCGGGGTTTGAGCTCTGGTCTAGGAATGGTGGCTGTCTCGGGAAACACTGCTGCTCTGACGGTGACCTCGATGGATGCCTCAGGAGCAGCCCTTCGCCACAGCAAAGGGCAAGACTGTGAGTCAGGTGCACTCACTGGATGTTAGGGCTGACAGGGACTGAGGAGAGTTTGTGGAAAATTTCACATTTCTTATATAGAGTGTGGTGAGTGATATTATAACAGTGTATGCAACATCTTAAATCAGAGTACATAGTAAGTAAATCCTAGGTGCATAATAAATCATATTTACTTTTAATAGACACTTTATTTTAAGAAGGGCTACTTTATTCACCCTACACCCAGTGAACTGAATTTCCTTACACATGATAATTGACCATATTGGCTGAACGAACAAGGGAATATTCCCCAGTATCACTTTTTCTTTCATTACTTCCACATTTACTATCTAATTTAATAACAAATGTAAAGATGTTATTCTACTATTGCCTGGCATCAAACAGTATTGTGTTTCTTCTTCTGAATCCTTGTCCTCTTGTTCCTGTCCTCTTCTAGGATCAGGAAATGCTTCTAGAGGCAGCATTTAAAACCACACCTCAGGAATCCCGTCTCTGACCATTGGTAGCTCTACTTTCGGGCAGGTTTTAATCCAATGTGAGCCCAGCCCCCACTTTCTCCATCTATAAAACGGGGATAACAGGAGGAGTCCCTCGACATGGCTATTGGGAGAACTAGGTCAAGCCCTCCATGGAATGCCCTAAGAACATCCCCACTCTGCACCAGGCTGGCTCTGGGCATGGGATGGGAGGGGGTCAGGCCCAGTCCCAGTGCTCTAGGAGCTGATGTGAAGTGCCTACTCCTTTAAATTGCTTCTTTCTGCTGTAACAGGTTGGGTTTTGAACACAGAACTTCTGATTGTATCACTGTTCTACACAGAAGCTGCTAAACATTCTTCATTGTCTGTCTCCTTTGCAAGCCCTTCAGTCCTGGTGCCATACGTGCTATCCAGTGCCTTCTCTGGCAGTTAGGGTGAACAACTGGCTTTGGAGTCCACCCAGGGGATTGGTAGAGCACATCCTGAGTGTGTCTGGGAGGGCCATGGAGGCATATAGTGTCCTGGGCCCTTCCTCTTCGGCCCTGTTGCCTGCTTTGCTTCCGGCCATCATGAACTAGGCATCTTTGCTCCACCATTTTCCCGCCTTGGAGCCCGCTGATCATGGACTGAATCCTTGGAAACCAGGAACCAAATTAAACCTCTCCTCCTTCAAGTAGCAGAGGTTGGGTTTTGTGTCCCAGTGATGGGAAATGAACACTCCACCCTAATATTTATGCCTTTGATTCTTGTTCAGCTGTTTGTGGTCAAATTTGTGTTCCTGTCCACCCGGGAGCATCCCCTAGCTCTCCCCTTCCCCCGCCCGCCCACCAGTGAGCTCCAGTGCTCCCACCACATCCAGCTCTCTGCCTCTGCCTCACATTGGTGACATGTCCCCTACCTAGCATTTGGGTAGGATCAGCCACCAAACTCTAAATTCCTACCATATTCCCTGTTCCTCCTGTGCCTCCTCTTCCTTTCCTGAACTTATACCTTATCGATTTACTTATTGAAAAGATGACATATGCCTGTAGTTCAACATTCAAAAGCAAAAAATAAAAATGTTTTCCCTACCTTCTTTTACCCTGGACACCTAACATCCTGCCTCATGATCTTTAGTCTTTTAATTCCTTTTGGGGGTATTTTATGCATATACACACTTACATATTCCATTTTTTTTTCACAAATGAAATGCATTAAGCAAATAGGAGTATTACATAGATGTTAGTCTCCATCTTGTTTTATTTTGCATGTAACACTATACCATAGGGGAAATTCTCTGTCCTGTCACAAGGAGGTTTCTCCTTCTGCTTGTGTCAGTGCTACAGACCACATGAGTTATATTTAGATAATTGGTGACCACTGAGATAGTTTCCATGTTTCTCCATTCTTTGCACATCACGCTTAGTAACTTGACAGTGGCAGGGTCTGTGCATGCATAGCTGGGATAGGTATGTCACATTCTCCATCCTATATGATATGTCAATTTATTTTAGCACCAGCCCATGTGCTACTGGGTAACAAGATCCCTCATCTTCTGTATCTTCTACTAATTCAATCAGTAAAAACTGGTATCTCAGGACAGGTTAGTTTGCATATAATTCTCTGGAATATGTGCTGTGACCTGTATGAATCAAATGGAAAATAAGTTGCATGAACACAGAGTACATGTTAGGTGACTCGCAGCTTATAATCTCCTTATTTTACATTCTGCTTTATGCAAACTAAAAGAGTCTTGGTCTATTTATTTTCATATGATATTTAATAATGCTACTTATAGAAATCAAATCAATAACTATCAAAATATTAAATTT
The DNA here is from genome assembly GCA_004025085.1 of Thryonomys swinderianus. Taxonomy (NCBI): domain Eukaryota; kingdom Metazoa; phylum Chordata; class Mammalia; order Rodentia; family Thryonomyidae; genus Thryonomys; species Thryonomys swinderianus. The sequence continues at coordinate 30,786 of PVIC010000944.1, read as the reverse complement.
AATTATTTTCCTACACGTTCAAACATATTTTATCTGAAGTCTCTATCTGTAAGTGCTTTTTTAAAGTTCAATCTCGATTTTTTTCATGTCCCACATCCTTCTAGACCTCAGCAAAGAAAAAAAACCTGATATAATGACATTGAAATGGTCATCAAACTATCTCCAAGGTAATTCCTTCACTTTTGTAATACCTCTACTTTGAGAACAATCTGTACTTAGTGATGTTTTTCTTTGCCTTAATCTGCAAATGAGGTAAAAGGGTTGTTCAAGCAGTTAGGCTTCAGGGATGTTTTAATTCTCTGACACAGCTTCCTTTTTATAGACCAGACTCTTCACCTGACACAGAATGAAATATGTACAAAGGCCACGTTTCCCATAAGTCTGCACAGTAATTAAGAAACACTGCAAGTATACTTACAAAGTAGGTAACACTCAACAAAAATCATGAAAGACTGGCATCGGTTTCAGGAAGGCTTGCAGTCCCTTTCTGGCTTTGCGGTTGAAACTAGCGAAGGCTTGCTGGGAGGCCCAGCCTGGAGAGTGTCATGCTACCTCCTCTTGGGAAGAGTAGGGGGAGCTGATTTATTGCATGAAGCTGTTTTTTTCCTTTTGTGTTGGTGACTTTTGTCTGGTCTCCAATGACAGTCTCAGAAGACAAGCCTACTTAGAATTCCATTTCCCATCTGCAAAATTGTTTTTCTGCAAGATGAATTCCATTTATTCATTTTTCTTATTATTTGATCAGCTTAATCAGTTACTAAAATTACTTAACTGAGAAGACCAGAAACAAGAAAATGCATTGGATGATCTTGATCTGGAGTCTTCAGGGACATTTCTAAAGGCCTCAGAGCTGACCTTTCATTGTTTAGGTACTCAGGCAGATCATCCATGAAAAGGGGACAAACGAACCTGCAAGACCTTGAACACATCATCAGCTTTCACTGCCACAGCCTTGCCGCTCCAGCACACGGACAGTGAGGAGGTCCTTGGTGATCCCTGCACGAGCCAACTCTTCTGTCTCCACAGCGCCACCTCGGACTTTCTCTGTGCCATCATGTCTTTACATTCCAAAGCCTTAGTTATCTTTCACTGATCACATTGCTTTTCAGCATAGTAGATTCCTTCAGTTTCCTCTGCCTGGAATGTCCTTTCTTGTCCATCTTCCTCATTTGATACACAACTATCCTTTAGGTCTCAACTCCACCTTCACTTCCTGGAGAAATACTTCCTGATCCCAAATTCAGGTCAATTTACTTGTAAAGATGGCCCCCCAACTTCCCATAGCTGAACTTCAAGCTTTTGACTTTGTGATGATACAAATATGATACACACTCAGCAAAAGCAGTACATCACATTTTGATCTTTTCCCAGTCTAACAATATGGAATAGATACTGTATCAAAATGCAGGCAGCAGCAGTGGTCTTGGCTTCTGGTCAGCCATACAACTGTGTAGGGAAATAGCAGAGACAACAATGCACAGCATGGCTGAGCTGTGATGGGTGGTAGGTTAGGTATAGTGAATGCATTTTCAATTTACACTGGATTTGTTGGGATGTAACCCTGTTGTTAAGTCAAAGAGTCTCTGTATAGGTTCTTATAGTGCCAAAACACTTGCTTCCAAAGAGTTTTCCCATTATAAATTTATGTTTATTTTATAGGTGTCTTAGTTAGTTGTGGCTGAGATAAAATATCCAAGACCCAAAGTTAAAGGGGGAAAAGGCATATTTGGCTTACAGTTCCTAGAGGGTTTCAGCCTGGAATCAACTGCCTCCAAGCCAGGATGGCAGAGGGGCAACAATTCATGATAGACAGACAGTATAGCAAAGCAATAACAGTTTTTTAAAAATATACCTTATATTTTTTACAGGTTACAAAGGATAGACCGCATCATACCCTTAATCCTAGTGCCCTGGAGCCTAGCATTGCACCATGAATCAATCACACACTCTAGATTCACACACTCAATCACACACTCCAGATTCAGCTGCTTCAGACAAAGCCCTATCAACAATTGCATGAAGCTTTGGGGCGACATCTAGATTACAAGCCTTAACAATAGGTATTGGACTAATAGTTCTTTTCTCCTTTAGGAGATCCATAGCTTGTTTTTTGCACAACACCAAATCCCTAACATAGCACATGACTTATATAATACCACTGAACGTTATTAATAATGACATTAATAATATGGAGAAAAGCAATTATGTAACTTTTAGTTTCTCTACCAAGTGGCTTATGAGATATAGAGGAGTACATTACTTTTCTTACCCTCTAAATATAAATAATAAGCATAGTTCTTAGAGAAGACATTGTAAGCATAAAGTAGTGTGCATGTCTGTTACTTCTAAGTATTAATGAGCATTTGAAATATTTCAAATTTCTTTGATAAACCACATTGCTGATATATATGATGCTAAGAATTTCAGCTGTGCAGACTGACTTTTCCATTATGCCCCTCAATTGCTATCCATCCATTTACAAATAATTAATGCATGAGGCAATATATTAATGGTAATTTTGACTCTTTAAAGGTCTGTATACTTTTTATGCTACTTGCTGTTAAATGAAGAAGGGTGAGTATTCATACATCTTATCAATAGTAATGCTTTTATATAGTACTTTCATCATAAACATTATTGTGACTGCCTCTTATAAAGGAGATACATTCATTTATGTGCTTAAAGTCACAGTCTTCGTGAACAAAACCCAAAGGAACAGAGACCTTCTGACTGGAAGATATCAGTCAGCTCCAACCCCTGAGCAATTCTCATCACCTCCCAGTTCCTCAGGCTGCTTCCCTTTTATTGTTGCTGGATACAATTTAGAGAACAGGAACTTACATTTAAACAGCTGAGTTTTGGCTGCTCTGGGCTGTGGATTTCAGCTTTCATAACACTCACTGGTAGGTTTCAGAGTCTTTCTGATGGTCATCTCCCACAATGTTTTGACCTGATGGTATCAGCAAAAACAACAGCAAACACAGAGCTGACTGTCAAATTAATATATTGAGTTCCTGCTTTGTGTAGATGCACTCCTGGATCTTAGTTTACTTACTACACGTAGTTTTTCCATTTTAAATGAGGAATGGCTTTGCAGTGACTGCATAATGCCAGAAACAAGAGCCAAAACCCAGGTCTCTTTGTTTCTAAGTCTCACAACCCACACCTTTTTAAAATGCATATCAAAAAAAAATCTAAGTTCAAAAGAAAAAGAGTGATGGAAACAAGGCCTCTGTTTAGGCGATAAACACTGGCACAACCACACCACTGTGCAAAGCCATGGTCTTCTCTGTGGATTAGGAGCCAAGTCACATCCAGAGGTAAGTATTTTTTTCTATAACCCTTGATGTTAAGTAGATACTTGGGAACTTTTTGCTTGTTCTTAGTTGAATGAGACAGTTTTGAAAAACTGGGTTGTGTTAGTTGTGTTAGTTTGTTAACCCTGAAACTGTCCAAACTGACTTTTCTGGTTACTGTAAGTGAGCTACGATAGATGAACAACCAAATCCTCTAGTAATATGTAAGTATTAAGAAAATAATAAAATAGTCACGTTCTCACTCTTGGTCAACGTTCCATTTGGCTATTAAAAAAAAGGAGTACAGATTTCCCCATTTGATTTAGGGATCTATTTGAATTTGAGGTTCTTCTCTGGATCATGCTTGGCTAACAAATCAACACCTTTTCTTACACATGCTAGAGTGATGCTCTCCTTCCAGGCTCTTGCTTTTTTTTTTTTTTTTTTTTTAAACCAGCTTTCTTCCCTTCTTCTGCTCTCTAAACTGGGAAATGCTCACAGGAAAGGAGAGTAAGGGGGAGAAATTTTGCTGGAGAACAATGGAGTAGGACTTGTCCACACATTATTTCACGGCTTCTTAAGACCTTCTGTGCTCTGAGCCTCAAGTCAATTTCTGTGCCATTCTCTCCATCTGCCCTTTCTCCTGCTCTAGAGTTCTCACCACTGCATGGTGCATTACATACACTTACTTATTTGCTTAGTGCTTCCCTTTTACCCTTAGAAGACGAGCTCCAGAGGAAGGCCTCTTCCATCGTGTAAATTGCCCCTTCCAAGCTCCCAGAACAGTACCTGGCAGATGTAGCACAGCACATTTGTACTGAATGAATGAACATATAAATAGGCTAGATCATCTTTGAAGTTTATGGGTTAGTACAATCTTAGAAACAATATCCTCACTGGTGAGGGAGAAGCGACCAGGTGATCGGCCTGCCTCCAGCATGTTCTGGGTAGAGGGCAGGGCTAGAGAAACACTTTGGGTACTCTGTTGTGAATAAAGTAATAATAATGATGATTTTATTTAATAGGTATAGCAATGCTATGAGTAAGAAGAAAGTTATGGTATTCTTTTCTAGGAGTGTTCTCTGGCTTTCTCTTTTAATTCATATTTAATATTTGCAAAGCCTTATTCTAAATATTTTATATATAGTCAAATATGTACCTGTTTTTAAGTTAAACGATTTTATATATATAAATATATGCACATACATGCACATTAACAGCAGCTTAGAATGATAATTTATGAAATACATAAATATCTATTTTTCAATTAATTCTTATTTTAAAAAACCCCTTGAGACCAATGAGCCATAAAATGTTTGATCTCACTAGTTAATGAGGAAATGCAAATTAAAATCTCAATGACAAATTCAAAAATGGGCATCTGAAGTTAACAAACACCTGTCAGATACAAAAGTAAAGGCAGCAAAGACACATACAAAGAAATGTTCAACATCACTGGATATTGAAGAGATGCAGATGGAAACATTGTTGAGATTCCATCTCCACAAAGAGTGGCTACTATCATGAAATCAACTGACAACAAATGCTGGTAGGGGTACAAGGAGAAAGCAACCCTTCTCCACTGCTGGTGGGAATGTAGACTGGTTCACCCATTGTGGAGATCAGTGTGGAGACTCCTCAAAACCTAGGATTAGAGATCTATTTGACCCTGCTATTTCTCTGCTATGCTTATAGATGAAAGAAGTAAAGGTACCATATCACAGCAATATATGTGCACTCATGTTTATAGCAGCTCAGTTTGTGATAAGTAATTCTTGGAAATGGCCCAAATACTCATCACCTGGACACTGGCTAAAGAATATGTGTGTTAAAAAAATAAATTGGAGTATTACTCAGCCATAAAGAATGGTAAATTAGAGACATTTATACTCAAAAGGATATACCTTGAAGACATACTCATAAGTGAAAGAAATAGGACACAGATGTGTAAATACTGTATCATTTCTCTAGAATGAGAAATTGTAGGTGTGTGTTCCAAAATATATGGTAGGTATTATGAAATAGGAAGAAAATGTTCAAAGGAAAAGGGAAAGGGGGTGGGAGAAAGTAAATAAGGGCAAGAAAAATTTGATGGTAAAAAAGGAAACAAAGGTTATGTACATAGGGGAGAGCAAAGGAAGGGGAAAAATGACAAGATGTGTCATGTACAGGTACAAATTCTCAATGTTGAATGTGATCATAATGTATATACAAAATATACCAATAAAATTAATTTAAAAAATCTCAGTGAGATTCTACTTCATAGCCATTAGCTTGGCCACAACAGAAAAAATAACAAGAAAAAGGAAAATATGTGTTAGGAGAATATGGAGAAATTGGAACCCTTGTACACTACCGGTGGGGATGTATAACAGTGCAGCTGCTTTGGGATACAGTCTGGAAATTCTTCAAATGTTTAAACATAGAATTACTATATGACATAGCAATTTCATTCTTAGACATATGCCCAAGAGAAAAGGAAACATATGCCTCAGAGAACTTAAACAGAAATGTCCATAGAAACATTATTTGACAATAGCTAAAGGAGGGAAAAAACTCACACGTCTGTCAACTGATAAATGGATAATCAAAATGTAAATTATTATTTAGCTATAAATGAAATATACAGTATCATGTGGACAAATCCCAAAAACATTATGCTAAGTGAAAGGCCAGACACGAATAGTTACATACTGCACTATTCCATTGCTATGTAAAGATACAGAATGGATAAATCCATAGAGACAGAGAGCATATTGGTAGTTTCTGAGATTGGGGGCTGGGAGGAGAGAATGAGAATGGCAGCTAACGGGCACAAGTTTTCTTTTGGAGCAATGAAAATGTCCTGAGACTAGAAGGGAGAGTTACCAATACTGTGAGTATAATGAACGGTGCTGTGTTTTACACCTGAAAATATTTAGTGGTGAATATAATGCTATGTAAATTTTACCTTGACAAAAACTCAAAGTTGTACGAGGCAAGTATAATTATTATTTCAGCTTTTTACATGAAAACACTAGAACACATAATGGTTAAGTAACTTGCTGCAGGTGTTACATGGAGTTAGTGCGAGAGTCAAAACAGGAGTCAGGAAATCTGGCTTCAGAACACATACATAACCTACACACTACTACACCTCACATGATTCCTTTCTTTTGTTCTTTGATTTACTCAACCAATACTGAAAACTAAGACATGGCTCTAAAGGCTATGTGGAGAAGGAAAAGGGATGCCCCAGTGTATTTGTAGGCAAATATATTCTTGGGTCTCATCAGAAAACACTACTTTTAGAAAACACACTGGATCTGGGGTACATATAACTATTTTCCACAGAAACCATAAAAACCGATCAATGAATTTAAATAGCTGAATCCTTCTGTTACCTAATAAAATGACAAAGTACATCACTGAATGAATTAATTTGAAGTCATCTTGGTCTTTTAAAGAATTATCAAGTGACAGAGTATCAAGTGACAGAGTGCTAGAGATTGAATACTCAGGTATAACTATTTACTAAAGGAATATACACATATATTTACTAAAGGAATATATATATATATACACTTACTAAAGGAATATATATATATCTATATATTTACATTTACTAGAGGAATATATATATACATACACATATATATGTGTGTGTGTATATATATATATATATATATATATATATATATATATATATATATATATATATATATATTCCTGTTCTAGTTTTTCTGAGCCACTGGATCAAATAATGTCTAAGGTAAGTTCAATCATGTTGGAACAGAAATTAAGATGTCTAAGATTTCAGAAAGATAGCAATAGTGGCAAAATGGGATTACAGACTGATGGTATTTGAACAAACCCTTTCTTCCCTAACAAATTAATTATTTTAACCTTTGTGTTTACTAAACTGGAAAGCCTGGCTAAGTTACCATTCACTGTAATTGTCCAACACCTTTCCGGTCTTTTCTAGTTGAGATGAGTCTAGTTGAGGTGAATCAAAGAAACTTCAAGAGACACACTGGGGTAGTCCAAGAGGACTCTAGGAATCCTTAAGCAGTGTAAAAATCATTTAAATAAAAAAAACGCCATCTGCTACTTGGGTTTTCAGAGGCCCTTTGGAAATTATCAAATCAATTTTGGAAAATGTTTTATGTTTATTTTATACACACACTTACTTTTAATTGTTTTATACTTTTTTATCTTTAAAAGCAATGAACCTCATATTTATGGAACAAATACTTTACCTATTTGTTGAGTATCATTATAAACCAGCTTAGGAATGGTGCTCAGTCAATGTACTAAATACAAGAGATTTTGCTTCCAAAACAGAAAGCATTATAGTTCTAAATCATTCTTTACGGGGTGTGAGTCATTATAATTTCCCATGTAAATCAGTGAGTTATTTGTCTGGTTTTCTTTTGCTTTAGCAATTTTCTTAATGTCCAAAACTTGCTACTGTCTCATCTTTATCCTCATGACTCCTAGTGGAACTTCAAGTTTTTTCCACAGCTTTCTCCAACCAAACTTTTGTGAAGACTCTTGAATGTTGCTTGTTTCCAGGAAGATTTCTTTTCCAACTTTCTGCCAATGCCAGCATGCTGTGGCCATATCTAGTTCTAATTTGGTAAGTGACTCATTCCTATTATTGTGCTATAGAGAATATGTTCAAGTGGGTTTGGTCAGAATTCTCCACTGAGATGTTTCACAGCCCTCTTTACAAAACCCCACTTGTGTATATGTTAGCTTTTCCAAGTCCTTCATTTGCCATCTCAGCTGTGGCATCCCTCCTTTTTAACCTCAGATTCACTTCCTCCCTTTCCTTCTCCTTGTCTGCTTCATCACATACATTTTTATCAAAAGCCATCTATGTGCTGAACACTGTTAGACACTTTGTCAAATCTCCCTCCTTTTCTCAATGGGTGACGTTCTTATGGTTGTTAATTGTCTTTCTGGGAGTGATTTCTTATCATCAGCTCCATACAAGGAGGGACACTTTGGGGTCCAGAACTCTTTCTGATTCATGGTTGCAAATATAAGTCAGTATTCTAGAGAGAAAAGGATAGAAATGAGGACACAGAGATAAGGACAAGTAGCTCAAGGGAGTAGTGGATAAAGTCAGTAAGAGATCAAGAATATCGGATCTTTTCTGGGGTAACTATAACTGGACTGGAATTTTGGGTAGCCCTTAATATTTAAGATCACCTGAAATGATTTCTTCTGGGAAACTGCTTTCACACACAAACACAAAAATTTGTTACATTAATAGCCTGCTACAGTCTTCAGTGGGAAAGGTACAGATATCTAGTCTACCTCTGAAATGCTCCAAAGGAATGAATTAATTGATGGACAAATGGGCAGATACGTGATATAGTTTATCACAACACTAATTATTGGCTCTAAGAGGTGAGTTGATGGATGTTCACTGTAACATTCTTCCAAATTTTCTATATGTTTTAGAATATTATAGTCAATATTAGGAAGAATTATGATTATGATGTCAAAGGTCAATAAAAAGAGATGCTTCTTTACTTTACCCATTGGTTAATTTATAAAAAGCCTGAAATCTGTCAATAAAGTTTGTGTGTGTTTGAGAGAGAGAGGGAGAGAGAGAGAGGGAGAGAGAAAGAGAGAGAGAGAGAGAGAGGGAGGGAGGGAGGGAGGGAGGGAAGGAGAGAGGGAGAGAGAGAGATAGGGAGGGAGAGAGAGACGGAGGGACAGGGAGAAGGACAGGGAGAGGGAGAGACTGAGAATGTGGAAAATGTCCACTTATTAGTAAAACTCACTACTGCTGACTGAGTAGGTTCAGAAATATATTGCTGTGTCCAGTGAAAATGTTTCATTTGTAGCCTCCGTTTGCCATGCATAATGAAGGAAATTTTTGTCTAATTGTTGGGGGGCAGCTGTGGGAATTCTTCACTAAGTGCAAATATGTATAAAACTGAGTTATGTAATGTCTGGGCAGATTTCTCAGTAAAGCTGTTAATTAAGAAAAAAGTCAACTTCAAGCCTGAAACACCTCTGTAATTTTTTGCTCAAATTGTAAGAAATTATGTTTTGGAATGCATGGTGACTTTTGATTACTTTGACAATTACAGAGTCCTCAGTGGAAGGCATGTATTTATCGTATGGACACTCATCATTTGTGTTCCGGCACAGGTGATTAAAGGAACTGCTAGGAAGGCAGGCCATGCTGAAGAGCTTCTGGGACACTTAAGGCATCTGGATCAATAAAGCATATTTCAATTTGCAAAGTCACGAGTGAAGTACATTACCAGAAACAAGTGCATAATAAGGTTGTTAAGTTGTTACAGGCGTTATGAATAAAGTGACATCTGATGCATGGTGAATGAAATATGTGACAAAAACTAGGAAATGGCTTTCAATCTTGAATCTGAGCAATGCAGTTTGTAAAATGAAGCAATTAACTTTCAAATGCCTTGCACTTATCTGGATTCTTTTGAGTCATTCAGTATTAAGCCATAAAAGAATAAAGGAAGCATGTTGGTGCTTAAAGTAAATTTTCCTTATTTTCATGTAAGACAATATTTCAGAAATTCCAAAGAGCCACAGTGATTTTTAATAGTCTCTTCCCTGGAAATAATGATTAGATTAGATAGGTTAGATAGAGGCCAGAAACAGTGCTATTAGTCTTACTACTTTTTTAAAAAATAAAATTGTGCCTAGTAGAAGCTCTTACGAAGAACAAATGCAGACTTTAGTTAAATGAGCTGTGGCCTCAATATATCTTGCCAAATTCCTGCAAGTGGAGTTGAATTTCTCAAACCATAGAAATATTAGAGATTGTTTAATAAGAGACCAGATGATTTTCACGATCTTCAAAGGAAACAACTATTGCTTTACATTTGGACCCACAGGTTATGACCAAGAGTTTTCCAGCTGTTATTAACAAAGACATTCACACACAGAAGAAAATGTGATCTTGAGGGTAACCAGGAAACAAGTCACTTAAGCCTTCATAACCACTGACTGCTCAGTTCACACACCGCATGCATTTCAAATGATCAATCAAGTGGGGATTCGGGGCTGAGTCTGCCCAGTATTACAGTGAAACCCAGGAGAAGTACAAAACGCACAGCATGGTCTTACAGGAGTTTGCAGACTGGCTGGCAACAATTGGTGAGCCGCAAAAGATGCAGTGTAAGCAATTAGTAACAAAGGTAGCACAGATGCTAGAGATTTATTATTGGTGAGAAACGGAAAGTATACAGATTTGGTACATTTACTTCAAGCCCTGGCAACAATCATTAATGCATTTCTGAGTTTTGTGTATCTTCCACCCACAAAGCTATGGAAGGATATGAAAGCTCTTGGAAGAGAGAAATTCTCAGCAAATTAAATTCAATATTCTTATTTAATATCCTAATCAGGAAGTGAATTTTTATGTTTTCATTTGGAGGGATATCTTTAGTCTTTAGATATAAGAAAGAAAAATCAGTATCCAGGGAATTAATTTTCAAATCTTGTTTGAATGGTTATTATTGTTTTGGATCTATTTTTGATATTAACTGGAAAACAGTGGTAGATTAATTTTACATTTGCTATTTTTTTCTTAACTGCGTTTCAGAACATTCACAATACATATCAGGGTCTGAATGTATTCTTCCGAACAATCACTTGCAAATTTGATAACCTTGGAAGATGGTTTCTATAGTTAAACATGTTCTGAAATAACATCCACTATAAGATCTTTTGAAGTATATTCTGTAATAGTTTAATATTTCATTGTGTTTATTAAAAATAAATAATTCAATTTATTTCCCAATTCATTCCATCTCCATGCCATATGTACATTGATTCACATACGATAGTGTGAAATTTACTAGTCCTGTAAAAATGAAGAATTATTAACTGGATCTATTTATTTCTTGACCCAACTGTTATCCATGACAGTATCTTCTTTAAAGCAACTTACTTTAATAAATCTATTTGCAATCAAGTGCCCTAAATCACTTTTTATTATAGGTGGCATTAATATTATACATAATTCTCCATATATATCTGTATCTATATATTGAGCTACTCACAGCTATCTGCTCCCATAAGACACATTCCCGTTACTGGGGAGTTTATTTTAAATCCTGAAACTTCATTCCTTGAGAGGTACATCGGTAACATTTGTGGTTTATCTCTATTTCATATTTTAATAACTTGTATTTTGTTTTCCATGACTCCAGCACTTCTCATTTTATCCTTAAACCTAGGAAATAATAATTAAGAGTGTTCCTCTGACTTTGTATTTTGAGAAATATTTATGTTTGTTTACTGTACCATTGCAGTGATTAGTGTTTCTTTTTCCTTTCATATTTATTCTTTTTTTCTCACTTGCATGTTCACAGGTAAAACACTCCTGATGCTATATTTCTTGCTTCTACATATTTCTTTCTACCCAAAGCCCACTTGTTAGTAACATAGGGATGGGAGACTTCTGTTCACTGCTGTGTTACCTGTGCTGAGAACGGTTGGTCCTAAGTAACACTGCAGGCACTTGAGGAGTTTTTGGCCAATGAATGAATGTATGAATGTTACAACAAAATCTGGAATTGTTCTATTTTCTAAAAATGACAAATGAATAAAATCATATTCTAAAAGTGTAATAATTTTTGTCACAATCCTAGTAAGTCTCTTCATTTCAGTTGCATATCACATCCTATGTTTTTAGTAATTTTCAAAATTCTAAAGAAGAGTGAATTTACCTTAATCAGGTATTGTTTAGGTTTCACATCATGACTCCTAACTTCAAAAAATAGCACATTTATCCCCATACAAGCTATGTAGCTAAAGTCTTTAAAATGACTGAAGTGCACAGCAATTGCTATCTTTGCCAAGGTGGGTGAACACTAAACCTCCTTTCTTTTCTTTTTTTTTTTTTCCAAATCTTCATTTCATGATTTAGTACTAGGGCTTTATACTATGAAAAGGATAGAAACAGAGATTAATTGGATCAGTTAGAAAATCAACTTTTTATGGTTTAGAGGCAAGCTGTAATTCCTTCTATTATCCCTTCCCTTTTTATCTAGTCTGTTTTAATCAGTGTTGATTTTTACTGAGCCTGTGCACAGAGTTAGGGAACAAGAACATGGAGGTGGGTAGATGTGCCTTAAGATAAAGACACACACACACACACTAATTGTTAAATACACTGAGGAGGTCAACGTATGCTCTTTCTCTTGTTTTCAAGTTCAAAACCAATTAAATTCCATAGAAAACAATGTTTAATACCTCTGGAATTCAGATATATTTAAAGTAAAAAGTAATATTTTCATTTCACAGCCAAAAGCTGTTACCTATACTTTGTCAGAAATTGCATTTTTCAAATCAGTGAAATCTTGTCAGCCTTCAGGTAGGGGAGAAGGGGAAAAAATTCAACATGTTAGGTTTATAAAATTTTGGAGGCTTTCAATTAAAAAATTTCTTCTTAGAATTTGCCACTAGGCTTGCCTTAATAAAACCAGAAATTTGCAATAAAAAGAATTAAAAAATTCTTACTCTTTAGATGTTGACAAACTCCTTTTTAATATTCAATTGGTCATGAAGACATTGAGATAAAATATAAGTAAGTAAACAAACAAAAGAGTCATAGGATGAGACCAAAGCTTTATTGAGATATTAATTTTTAGTCAGGGGCGGTTTCCTTAAGAGAAACAAATGAAAAACTATAATGATGAATACCTCAAGTAGAAAGAAAAAAATACATTAAAGTAAAATAAAAACTCATTTCAGCACAGAAAAACAAAAACTAATATAATGTCTGAAATTCACTAGTAGAATATACTAATTTCTTATACGAGATGAAGACAAAACAGAAGTAAAACCTACCATGTAATACTTAAATACATAAATTAGAATGAACACGATGATGGATGGATTTCCTATTCAGAAATTTTAACCAATGTAAATTTTTTCATTTTAAATTTTTTGAGAATATTTCATGTCATAAATTGAAAAGTACTTACTGAATAACTCTGGAGTGTCTGAAAAATATTGATAAAATGTGGGCAGTTGGAAAGATGTATTTCAGATGTCAAACAGTCTCAGATTCCATGAACACTTTTTCATTCACGCGTCAGTTCCTGAAGGGTCTGATCATATTGTGGATTGAATCCTGGGTAAAGAGCACTGAGTTCTAATCTTTCTCTATGGCTTCATGGCCTTCGTTACACATTAAAAACTCTCTGTGAAGACACAGTACTTTTCGTATCTGAAGTTTTGTGCAAAGAATGTAACTGAGGAATTGAGCTGAACTTGGCCGAAGTGTTGCACATGCACAAACTCATTGTACCTAGTGCGCTGGAAGGGACTTCAAAAGTTCCAGAGGGATTAACAGGCCCAGGATTTGAATGAGAATTAAAGGAAGGCTCTAATTTGCTGCTTCTTGAATTTGACCAGCTGCCCCTTTTTCCTCTACGTTATGTTTACAAAACAAGTGTAAGACTAAAACATATCCTTTAAGTACCTTCAACAAGTACCACCAGTGTAAAAGAGGTAGAGAGTTAGTAGAGTTGAAATGGAGCTGTTATGTCCTGCATGTTCTAATTTAAAGGGCAGAAGGAGGATCTTGAGGATTATCAAAATCAGCACTTCTCAGGCTTGTGCTTGCTGGCGAGTCTCATAGGAATTTTGTTAAAATTTAGACTCTGGCCGGGCGTGGTGGCTCATGCCTGTAATCCCAGCACTCGGGAGGCAAAGGCAGGAGGATTGCTGAGTTCAAGGCTTGCCTGGGCTACAGAGAGAGCTCAGGGCCAGCTTGAACTACAAAGTGAGACCCTGTCTCAAAAAAAAAAAAAAAAAAAAAAATTTAGACTCTGACTTAGTGGGCCTGCCCGAGTCTTGAGTTCTTCATTCTAGAACTTGCTGAGTGCTGCTGCTGGGCACTTTACACACTCATGGTGTCCTGGATGTAAGAAGACTCATTTGTAGGGGGTCTTTCATTTAGAAACTTAATTTTACAAAGTCATCCTTAAATGTAAAAAAACTTTCCTATTTTAGCTTTATAGAAAAGCAGCAGAGAGTCAATAGGCAGACAGATGGCAGTAATGCTTTCTATAAATGTTCTAGACCACTGTGGAGAAAGGCACAAACTGCTTCCATAGCTATTTTACAGTGATCCTGGGTACCTACAGAAGCATCAAGTGTTACTATTTGTTTGCTATTTGAAAAGGGCTGTGGATGTTTAATATATGTCAGGAGAGGTTTAATCAAACAGAAAAACTGGATTTTTTTTTTTTTGGTGGTACCTGGGATCAAACTTACAACCTTGCACTTGCAAGGCAGGTAGCAGCACCACTGAACTAAATTCCTAGCTGGAAAAATTAGATTCTTACTAATCTCAATTTCTTTTGTCAAACAACTGTGTTATACAGAATACCTTCTCAGTGAGTAAGGAACTTGAAAGAGATTTAAGACTCTCTTGTTCCTACCAGATAATGTAGAAGATAGATGAAAACACTTTTATAGTTTGGATTTAAATGTCCTCATCCCATGTATTACACATTTAGGCCCTAAGGCAGTGGTACTGGGAAGAAGTAGAACCTACAAGAGGTGGGGCCTGGAGGAAGATCCTTGGTCACTAAGGGAGGAAGTCCTGGAAGGGGACTGTGGGACTCTGGCCCCTCCTTGCTCTCATTCACTTCCCAGCCATGAGGTGAGTGGCTTCGCTCTGTCACGAACTCCCATACGACATGTTGCCTCACTACAGGTACAAAACAAAATGGGTGACTGATTGTGAACTGGAGCTTCCAAAACTGTGATGCAAAATAAGTATTATCTGTTGATTACTGAGGTTTTTTTTTTTTTAAAGTAATGGAAGGCTATCACAAATGCTTTACTTGAATTTACAATAATGTAACAAAAATACATGATTCTTCTTGATACAGAGATGGAAGCCATCTTAGGATGTGTAGGACGTTTCAGAGTGGTGGAAATTTCAACTAAACTAATTCCTTCTAATGAAAAATTGAAAAAAGTACTAGATGGTTGTCCTCGAATTTTTCTTAATTGATTAAATTTCATTAACTGATTAAATTTTTAAGATTCAACTCATTTTATGAACTTCACTAGAAAGAAGGAAAAGTGAGTTTTTCTCATCCCTATAATTTTTCCTAATCTAGGCCATCAACTCACTTGCTTTTGAGTTTTCTGATTTTATGTAAAGACTGAACATTAAGGTTCATATCAGATATAAAAATGGCACAAGTTACATGGATGTTTGTGGTCTTGAAGGAAGAAAAATTATTTTTCACCTGCTTGACAAAAATATTTGTGGTGATAGGGACACTATATGTTCTAACATTAAATAGATATCTGTTTATCTCTTATCCATGAGAATATATAGCAAATAATATTGCAAGAAACAGTCATGTCCTATAACTGGAAAACTATACTCCATAGAAGAGCAATTATAATATATATCCCAGCAGTGGACATGAATATTTTGAAAAGACTATGTAGTTATTATATATTTTTTTGGAACTTAAATATATTTATCTTAAAAGTTATTCTGGGGTCAGAGATTTAGCTCAGTGGTCCCAGACCTGCCTACCAAGCACAAGGTCCCAGGTTTGAGGCCCAGTAACCACATACAACAATAGTGGGCATGGTGACTCATGCCCACCAGCAATCAGTATCACACACCACAATGCTGGAGGTGGTGGCTCTTGCCTGTAATCCCAGCACTCAGGAGGCAGAGGCAGGAGGATTGCTGAGTTCAAGGCTTGCCTGGGATACATAGTGAGTTCAAGGCCAGCCTGAATTACAAAGTGAGATCCTATATCAAAAACTAAAAAAAAAAAAAAAAGTTATTCTGACCGTAAAAAACAATACATACATTTTGAGAAGAAAATATGTGGTTATATGTTGATACAATTTTCAGCTTTTACTATAGCAACAAGAATTTCTAAGTTTTATTACATACTCTCAAAACACTACATGAATTTTCTTATTCTCAGGGGAAAAAAGCATTAATGAAGTTACCCAAATTAGTCAGTAAAAGATGGAGCTTTTCTGATCAAATCAAGACCAATCTGCTTTAGAAATTTAGCTTTTAACCACTACATTGATAATATGAAGACAGTCAAAATATTTTAATAAACATTCTTTGTCCTTTACTGTACAATAAATGTCAATATGAATGTCTGTATTTTCATAATAGTTGATTCATCATCTCAATCATAGGTCTCCTGACAATTTTTCTAGTACTCAAAGAGATGAAGTCAGCAGCCTCTACATGCAGTCAAGATTTGAGGTTTGTTTTAGGCTTCAATTCCAAGCATGGGCTGCATCTATAATAGGAAATGTCTGTAGACAGAAGAATGTAGCTGTTGGTCTTGTCTTTGTGCTACAATGATACTTGAATCATCACCAGGAATAAAGACTCCTGGGACAGCGATGTAAATATGCGAAATCAGAATGGTATTCAGCATCTTCCTCCATCGATGTGTTGGCTTTGCTAAAAACAGCCCAAATTTTGCCTGAATTGTAAACTAAGCAAATGTGACTAGAGGATACATAGGGAACAGATGCTGATTTTTAAAAGACCACTTATCCATCATCACTTTTTTATATAATCAGCTGAAACTGGCATCAATCTCTTTCCTTAAAATTGTTTAAAGTGTATCTATAAGGACAAAGCCTCAAAGAATTCAAGGTGAAAGTAGAGTAATTTATTCTAAAAATGCTATACTGTAACCATAGTTTGGTGAAATCAAGTGTAAATGATCAGATTATTTTCAATATTATAGGACCAAAAATGTTGAGAATGTATTCCTGTTCATGCTGAGGTGATTCTCTGACCCACACACCACTGCTGGCTTAATGATTCAAGCTGTATCCTATCTATTCTTGATTATGAACATGATATTTGTGTTTTGTAGTACACAGACATGAAGTATTGAAATTAGAAATACTTATGAATAGATGAACGGTCTGACTGCAATTTAAACAACTAAGCAGGATTCAAACCTGAGAAAAACATACCTGTTGGTTTCTAGATATAAACCTCAGGAAAATTACTTAAACTTTTCTTTGTCTCTGTTTTCATTTCAAAATGGGGATTGAATGAAAGGATGCAGTGACATAATGTATATACCCACTTATTACAATATCTAGCAGCTGGACAGCTGGAACTGTTTTCTACAATTTTCTTTGGAATCATCAAAATCATAAAATCAACTACAATATCAGATGCTTGAAAAGTCTCAAAAAATAAAGCAGTCTGTGATTTGCTATGGATTAGAACCTATTTGCGGAACAAATAGCATCATTAGGAGAACACTGTGTGACCAGCAAATATACAGAGTAATTCTCATGGCATAATATATTCTTCACACTTTTTAGAAAAGAATTTAGATAGAGATTTACCTATTACCTGAGTTATTACTGGATGGTGTGAAAATTCTGTGAGTTTGGGGAAAGTCTCCTTTGCCGTGGATGGACGAATATGTCTATTATCCTTTTTCTTTTTAAAAATATTACTGGGGATTAGACCCGGGGCCTTCACACTGAGCTACATCCCCAGCCCCTTTTTGACTTATTATTTTGACATAGGGCTTTGCTAAATCGTTAATTTCCCAGGCTGGGCTTGAACTTGTGATTCTTCTGCCCCAGCCTCCCAGAATGCTGGGGTTGCAGGTATTAATCACCAAGGCTGGCTGGCACTAGTCTTAACATAAAGACATTTCCAAAAGAAGTAAGGACTGTGCTAAGTGGTGGTTTTCTCCTAGGCACCTCAAAGAGATATATGTCTTGCTATCATTAATCCATGTAGTTATTTTTCTTTTACCTATTTTCTGATGTGGTTCAACCCTACATTCTGCCCCTCCATTTTAATTTTTTTTTTTTGAGACAGGGTCTCGCTTTGTAGTCCAGGCTGGCCTTGAGCTCACTATGTAGCCCAGGCAAGCCTTGAACTCAGCAATCCTCCTGCCTCTGCCTCCCAAGTGCTGGGATTACAGGTGTGAGCCACCACACCCAGCCATTTTAATTTTTTAAATTTTTGTTATGAGTTTAAGAATTTAGTGGGAGTAAAAAATAGTATAAGCTACTGTAAATAATATTTAAATCTATATCTATAACAAATATACATATTTATATTAGCTTATCTATTTTTGTAATTCCTAAGATAAGGCATAGATCCTAATGGCCTATAAAATACACTTTTTTTTACTCCTTGAAATAGACAGATCTTTTGTTTTTAAATGTGTGCATGACCACTGAGGTGAAAGATAATTTCCTATTTTTGTGGCAGTCAGGAATAAGTAAAAAAAAGTACTGACTACACATCTAGAAATTCTCCCTTAAAAAGAAGATGGGATATGACTCCTGCTTTCATCTGAATGTGATGAATGGAACTTTTATAGAAAGCATTGCAGCTGTACCGGACCAAGACAACACAATTCCAATTCTACTGTGCTCAGAGCAGAATCCTAGGAGTAGCTTGGGCCTCAACAGGCATGGAAGGTACCAAGTCAGTCTAGCTTGCTTCAAAACCTCTCTTACAGGTAAAAGAAACAAGTCCCTGTTACTGAAGTTTAGGATTATACACAGGATTGAATATGGAGTCCTCCTCCCAAGAAATGGCCTCTCACACTGGCTGTCTCTGAAATATTACTGTGTACCATCTATTTGTCCCAGGAACTCACCGTTCATATGAACGTAACAATATAGTGAAAACTCAGAGAAATCCTGTTGCAGAGGAAAATGTTTGACTTCATTAACTCATTGTTTCCCTAACTTCCATGATCATGGGTTCTTCTTCTAAATTTTGGTATAACAACTAGTTGCATCTTTGAGTATTTCTTCCATACAGTTCACTTCAGGAAATGCTGATCTATCTTGGTGCTTCTCTGAATTTGCATTTAACACAAGCTGTCCGTATCATGGCCTTTTGCTCATTTGCTGCATGTGGAAGGCTGTCTGCGTTTTCCTTGGATTTTGGCAAAGCTGGTGATTCTGCAGGATCTTTCATTATCCACTGGTGTACTAGACTGAGAATCTGATTAGACAATTAGTTTAGATAAAGTCTGTTGGATTTGGCGGGATTAAGAAATTAATAGATATATACTGAGTAATAATTTTCCCTTTATGTACAGACAAATGTTTGCATTGCAAGTAGCCAGTAACTGCAGTAATCTCAGGATTGTAATTTTTGTTATAAGCATTTCATGAAAAAGCATTTTCTAGAATTTACTTTAAAAATGAAATCAATGCTACCATCACCTATTTTACAAAGAAAATTCACCAGGAAATGAAATGTATATTTATGGTATTACCAGGAGCTCTGGCAAAAAAAAAAAAAATCAATTAAAAATCATTGTGAAATTCACTTAAAAACTCTTTATCTGAGATAATCCTATCAAGGAACATTTTCTTCTTCAACAGATAAAATTTTATTGGTATGGATTTAAAAGTATTTCCCACTTATCTTTGTACTGACAAGTCACTTTATACCAAGTCCTTTACACTATTATTAAGCAGACTTTACGGGAAGACTTGCAGTGAACTGATTACAATCTCTTATCTGCAAACATGCCATCTTGCCCACCTTTGATTACTGCTGTCTTTAAAACAGGCCTGTACTGGAGAAGCAGATGAAATCCTGGCTGAATCTAGGGCCAGAAACAGAAGTTAAGCCCTCTTCTATAAAATCCACCTCTCTGCTCACATTGCATCCTACCTACAGAGATCTCTAGCTGTCTTTTCCCCACATTCTCTGTCTTCTATCTACAATGACCATGAGCATTTATAGTTGAAAAGCCTCAGTTTTGATGTATCGTGTAGACAGTGGCTCCCTGCCCTGTGGCTCACTCACTGAGTAGCTGAGGATAAGTCACTTAGTCTCACTGCACCTCGGGCCTCTTATGCAGTAATTGATGTATGCAGTAGTCTATATCTACTTGCTGAGATTAAATGGAGTAACAAATCACAGTTTGCTCTATTGTAATGACTCTGTAAATTGTAGCAAGGCATATTTAATGACTACATGGTTCAGGAAATTCTTCCTGAACTTGGGTTCACATTTCATTTTTGGTCCTGGTGCTGTTTGTTAAGTGCTACTTCCTGAAGCTTAAAATTAAATATGATCTGAGATTGATCAAATGTAGTTTGATTCACATGGGGAGAGTGTTTACTGTTACCTCCTTTATTTAAGACTTTGTATTTTCCTGTACTGTGGAATGACACCTACCACAAAAAATAACAAGTGCATCCTTTTACTACTATTGAGTTGGCTTAAAACATCAAATCTACAAACCTTAAATTTTCTTCCACATTTATTTCTTCAAAATCCCTTCCTTTATCAACTATTGATGTGTTTAGTTTGTGGAGATACTGGTCAAGGGATAGATAAGAGGAGTACCATAGAGATTTATCATACAACATGACTGCTACAGTTAATAACAATATACAGTATACTTGAAAATCACTAAAGGCATAGATTTTGTGTCCTCAGTGCAAAGAAATAACTGATATATTTGTATGTAGTAATGCATATGTTAATTTAGTAATTTTGTAATGTACATGTATTTCTAAAACCCCAAATTATACCCATATATATGTCTATAATTCAGACATCATTTAAGGAAACCGCTTAGCAAATACAGTAATATCTTCTAGATATAATTCACCTACACAGAGTCTGTTGAAGGAGAATCTAAAATTATCCAATTTAAGACCTGGCTTTTAACACTTTCTCCTTTTCCTCATCTTTCCTCCCTCTCCTTTTATTTATTTTTTTAATTGGGAAAAGTCGATTACATCTGTCCACTTGAACAACTGAAGTAGTTTTTAGCTGATAACAGTGGAATTTCCACCTTAGTCTTAAGAGTTTTCATTTTCCATCAGAATAAGGGTACTGGGCTAACCTAACTTTTAGTGTGGGATATACTTTTCTATTACTGATAACTAAGTTCTCTGTTGGATTTTCTCCTCTGCCTGTCAAAGACCATTGCTGAATCATTCACACCTCCAGCAAGTCTGTAACATCAAAGCAAAAGGTAAATCCTAAAAGGATTAAGAAAAAGGAGAATTTAGAAAAGTTGATAATATAATGGACTAAGTAACCTATAAACAAGTATAGCGTAGGTTAGCATGGGACTACAATGGCACTGCTAAGTAATGGTTAGAGGAAATAAATACTACATTCTACATTTGTGCTAAAATTTGAAAGGTGGGCAGTTATTTGGTAAATGAGATTATTATTTAGTGGTCAGGAAGATGAATATTTTACAAAGTTCTAAGCCTATAATGCATGGTCCTTTTATGGGGGCAGCAAGTTTATATTCCTCAGGAAGTAAGGAAAGAGGGCTAAAGTTAGTAACTTAAAACAAGAAAACCAAGGGGTTTTGTCCTTGTTTGGGGTCAGGTCCACGAAAGTTTACAGGTGAAGGGAGTCAAAACATCAGTCTGTGATGAAAAAGAGAGTCAAGAGGAAGAAGGATTTGCAGGCAGAAGTGCCAGTAAGGGGCCTGGTAACACAGTCTTAGTGAGGAACCACGAAGACTGCATAATGGATGGGAAAGAAACCTAAGAGTTCTTGAGATACTGTGACACTGTGTGGACATCTTCAAATTTGCTGCTACCCTTGTTAATGTGTGTGTGTATGTGCATGAGTGCACACACACGTGTGTTTGCATGTTCTAAATGAGCACTGAACTTGAAGATTTAATAAGGGTAATCAGATGCTTTGTAATTCAGAGTGATCAAACTTTGGGGCAGAAAAGATACTACATGGTTCTGTTCTCTTCCAATGTGTTTAATGGTCTTCTTCAGCTTTCCCTACCCTCATATACAAGGAGGAGGAGGAGGAGGAAGAAGAAGAAGGAGAAGGAGAAGGAGGAAGAGAAGAAGAAGAAGAAAAAGAAGAAGAAGAAGAAGAAGAAGAAGAAGAAGAAGAAGAAGAAGAAGAAGAAGAAGAAGAAGAAGAAGAAAAAGAAGGAGAAGAAGACCAGATTTAAAGGTGAAGTACAATAATTTTGTGAAACACAGTAACTGCAGAACTTTAGAGATAGAAACCTCTGAGTCTCATTACTAAAATGAGGCTGGTCCTTTTCACTACTGTCTGGAGACTGGAAGAGACTTTCAAACTATTCAGACCCAGGATTTTGATATAGTTGTACTCTTGTCTCCATTGGGAATCTCTTGGAATGTATGAATTATAACTTTCCTACCAGATGTGAAGTTTCATTAGACTTTAATTTTGTTTTGGACAAATTCTCTTCAAGTCCCTTCCTCATTCTACTATGTTATACAGTTTTCACCCACTTTTTGAGCTTCTGAGGTTATCACATGGATCCATTTTCCCACTGGAGTGGAAAGTGAGAAGCTGATTAATTATACCAAGGCCTGGAAAGCTGTTGGTAGACACTCATATATCCCGGGTGGGAATGCATATAAGTCTAGTCAGCTCTTGGGGCTGGGCTACCTCAACCACGAATCCTGACTTCTGATGTAACTGCCAAAGGATTTAGGACAGCAAGTCCTACAGCATTTTAGTTTTGAAACCACACAGAACTTATTTTTGTGGCAGAAAAAAATTGAGGTCCTCTGGGTCTAATGAAAACTAGCAAGTCAAGAAATAATAGACTTTTACTCTTGATATTTCCTCCTGTGAGACTTTCACAAGTTTGCAAATCTGCACACAATGAAACACTACAGTGAATCCCAATAAACACAGGAAATGAACATAATTCTGTTTTACTAAAATGCAACACCAGGCTCAGACATGCCGGATCACATCCCACATTTTGTCTAAATTCATCTCCAAAGCAAACTAACTCGTGATTTTTCTGAAACTTCTAGCAAACTGTTCCCCAAATGCCAAAACCTAATACAAATGATGTAGGTATTACTCAGATTCAAAGAGTGGCTGATTCCAAGAGTAAAAGCAGAGTCATGTGCTTTTACAATATTTGAAGTTGTTCTCTACCCGTTAAGAATCATGAAAGGTGACACAATGTAGTTGTACTTAATCTTTGCTCGTTACCCAAGAAGGCAGCTCAGGTCAGTTTCCCAGCAGAGAGAGGCAGGGTGTCTCATAGTACAACGTGGGCGGCTGGCCTCGGGGCAATCTGCTGTGGTAGCTGGGCTTTTATAAATGGCCTGAAATTATTGTGCTTTCTCAATGTCTAGTGCTGGCCACACGTGCACCATGAATCAAGGGACAATCACTTCACATGCCAGGGTGACAGCCATGAATGTTAATCACAGAAAAATAGAACAGTGAGTATGCTCAGTTTCCTGAGTATCATATTGCAGACCAAAGTAATCTTAGGCACATAAAAGAAAAACACCATGATAACTCCTTTGATAATACTCTATTTAAATTATTGGTATACATGAACACAAAAATGAGATTTCTGTTGCCCTGAAGATTTTGGTTTGCGTTTTAAAATCATAGCATTAAAACCTTTTCTCTTTATACCAGGTAAAAGCCAGTCTAGTTCAGCAGGAAGTCTGAATCAAACATGCAATGATGTACAGCAGTGATGTACAAATTAGTGTTGAGCAACTCCACTGCCCAAACCTTTCCTTCAGGCCACTGGACTTCACTTTGATGCTAATGGTTACTTACTTGCTCACAGAACTGAAATGTTCTTTCATATGTTTTCTGTTACTTCTTTTCAAATATTGGTCTGTGAGGAGTTAAACTGGAATTGCAGAACCAGATTGCTTTAGGGGCATGATTAAGAATATGAAATCAATGCAATGTAAAGTGAAAAGTGCTGTAGGCCAGTGATTGGCTCTTAAATGAGTTATAGGACACAGAAATCAGGTTAATGGGGATGATCTTTCTCATTTACAATGTCCTACAGTAATTGACTTCTTAATATCTTTCATGGGATGAAGAAAAGTTCACAGTTAAGACAAACGTATATTTCTGAATGCATACCAAATGTATACTGAAATTTGTAGACAACTTGCTGGATAGATCAACCCAAACTGATGAGTGTGATTAACTCTGTGTCTGGGCAGTGTAAGATTAGTGGTGATGTAGGGACACATTAGTTTCAACTCTACTGTTTAAAGTTTTTAGAGAAAGAGTCTAACTATGCATTATTGCTGAAATGAAAAAGAAATAAAATTTATAAAAATTTACCAGTAACATAAAAAATGGAGGTCTTGGCTGAACTGCAATCTGTACCAGGAAGTGGCTTTCCTCTTGCTTGTGGGGAGAAAAGCTGAGGTTGTGACTATCTTTTCTCTCCTGTCATTTCTCCTCCAACTTTGAATGCTTCAAGCAAAAGAACTGATTACTCTGCTCCCACAGAAAGGCGTAGCAAGCCTCCAAACGAATTTGTGGTGCCACACTCCACCCTCCTCTATCTCTGTTTAAAGGATGAATAGGAATAAGTGAGCCCTAAGGGCTATCTTCTTAAGCTTGAATACTTTAAAGCATTTAAAGAGGGAGCTAAATGATAATGTTGCTCCTAAGTATCATGATATGGAAAGCACGTTCCAAAAGCCAAACAGATCTGTCCTGGTAAAATTTAAAAACGATGTGATTGATAAATACACAGAACCTCTGGGTTGAATGTAAGTTGAATATATTCTAAGTTGAACATGGTACTATTTAATCATCTCAAACATCTTCAGAGGTGATGTAGTCCCAAGGGCAACACAAATAGCTTTGAATTAAGAGCTACAAAATCTTTCCAAGTCTCATTCCCAGCATATATTGGGACAAATTAATTAGCTTTGTTTTTCGCACTTGCCAATGAGGGAATAATAATACCTACCTCATCTATCTTATGGGGCTCTTTGGAAGACTATGTGCTTCAAAATGTCTCGAAAGACTAGACAAATGGAAGGTGGTATTTATTTTGTATATTTGAGGATGAGTTTGATGCTCCCTTCTTTCTACTTGTCCTCTTAGAAGGTCCATCCTCACCTAAGTGTTATTCTTCCCCCATTTTTCTCCTCTCCTTTCCCCATTTCTTGTA
Source organism: Thryonomys swinderianus (assembly GCA_004025085.1). Classification (NCBI taxonomy): domain Eukaryota; kingdom Metazoa; phylum Chordata; class Mammalia; order Rodentia; family Thryonomyidae; genus Thryonomys; species Thryonomys swinderianus. The sequence continues at coordinate 5,543 of PVIC010000944.1, read as the reverse complement.
CTGAGGATTCTTTCTTTCTCTTTTCTTTCTTTCATTTGTTTCCTCTCTTTTTTCTCTCCCTCCCTCTTTCTCTCTCCCTTTTTTACCTCTCTTTTTGTCATAAAGCTGACTAGGTTACATTCCTCCTGACTCAGCCTCCCAAAAAGTGCTAAAATTACAGATGTGTGCTATCATGGCCAGCTCCCAAGCTTCAATTTTCTACATGACATGATAATTTGCTTAACCATTTCCTTAACCTACTTCAAATTTTCTTATTTCTTCTCTGGATATATAAAAAGAATATCTACCTGCATTTTCCAGAAGCATCAGGTTACCAGAAAACACTTTTAAATTTCTGCAATGAGTGCTTTTCTTTACCTATTGTGATATTTTAGACTTAAAAGAATCCATCATACTTTATAGGACTCATGGTTAGCAGTGCAATGAAAACTGATTAGCTGGATATTTTGTCACATTGTGTGAAATTCCCTGGATCAGGAGGAAGAAGATGTCAACTCAGATTTATCACTAGCCAGCTATGTGACCAGTGGCAAACTGTCTCCCTTGAGCAGGCATCTCACTGACTGTACAATGGGCTACAACTTCAAAACAAATAGAGGAGGAACAAATAGATCACTTCCATTCATCATAACCATGCCAACTTGAAAGAATTTTACAGTGCTATGAAGAGCAAGGAAAGAAAGAATGTGTTCACCATGTGTTATCAACCAGAGCCTATAAAATGCCTGTTTATTGTAAGGTTGGGCAAAACCACATGAAAACAGTTTTTGGAATATAGGTTGGAAACTTTATGCATAAGCGTTTGTCTCTGGTCATATCACTCATTTGCACCTCATTACTTCCTCTCCACCCCCTATAATCATGAATCAAATGAAAGCTCATTGCCTGGTAGTACCTAGCCCCAGGCCACCCTTTTCCAATATAACATCATTTACAGACCCCATTCTTTAGTCATAAAAACTGTTTACCATTCATCAAAGATTCCCTGAAATTCCAAGTTCACAGTTTATCCGTTGTTTAGATTACTCTCTTCCAAGTCTACATATCCCAATGTCTCACTTCCTTTGTCATCTTTCAGAGCCTTACATCCTGACTATTCTTTCTCTTCTTTAAAAGCTCCACAAAGCATTATCATTTTACTATTTCCACCACTGAGAAATAATTATCTATCTACATAATTAATCCTCTCAAAGTCTTCTAAGTTCTTGACAGTAGAATTTGGGTTCTACTTTGTAGAAGTGTTTAGTAGGCCTCAGTGAATGCGTAGTGAAGGGAGGTATTGGGGGAGGACAGTGTATACAGACATGAGACTCTCCAAAGGAGAATCCACTGTATCTAACTCTCTTTTAGAGATGGCAGATTTGAGATAAACATGTAAAATCAGCAACACACGAAATGCTGAAGAAGAGATGTCTACTACCATCATGTAGTTAAATACTTAAACTATTTTTTTGTGGAGTTAAATTTACTAACACCACACAGTTTTTACTGCTATGCTTCACCTTAAGTTCCCGATGTCAGATTTAAAATGCATACACCATATCACAGCATTAAGTTTGTGGAACTGATTGTTTGCAAATGTGTCAGGGCTTGCAGTTTACCAAAGCCCAAGAGAGGAAGACAATGAAGATGCACCTGATCTCTGCTCTAGGTCTTTCTTAGCTCTAAAAGAATCAGTAATGTTAAATACAGGAAGATCTGTAGACAAACGTTAGATTTTGTGGGCTGGAGATTTAGCTCAGTGGTTCTGGCACCTGCCTCGCAAGCACAAGGCCCTGAGTTCGATCCCAGTAACCACATACAACAATACTGTATGTGGTGACTCACACCCACGAGCAATCAATACCACATACACAGTGCTGGGCATGGTGGCTCACGCCTGTAATCCCAGCACTCGGAAGGCAGAGACAGGAGGATTGCTGAGTTCGAGGCTTGCCTGAGCTACATAGTGAGCTCAGGGCCAGCCTGAACTACAAAGACAGACCCTGTCTCAAAAAAAAAAAAAGTTAGATTTTGTGACCTGGTTTGCAATTCCAGATATTTGGGTACTTCTTCTGCCCCCTTGTTCTATCAGTAAGAATGTGCTTGTGGATTATTTTATTGGCTCTGAGCACACTCTTCAAAGGGCAAGCAGGGAAACGAAAGAAAGGCAAGATGCACTCTGTGCCTCATACTTCATGAAGAGTGACAGATTTAACCAGCATTTGTGTGGGTGACCCCATGAAACACAAGATGGAAGTGTCGTACTTCTTCATTTCACACCCTGGTTACTGCATATTTCTGGCAGGGGTAAATCATGTTGGCTGTGTCTTCCAAGGGGTCCCGATTGAGCTTTCGAGCTTTCCCTCTGTCTCACACTTGAAAGAAATTCCTTTGTCACTGCTCTCAGGTGAAAAGGAGGTTGGAGGGATGGTGGGAGTGAGTGTGGAGTCTACACTTCGGGCCGAGCAGGGTTCGCAGGACAAAAGAGCTCCACTGCATCTCCCCAGTCAAGAAAAGGAAAAGAAGAAATAACAACCACAAGGCTCCTTATATTTTTATCAATTGAAATATATTATATTCTGCCTAGTTAAAAAATCTGAGGGAAAGGTTTGATATGGCTTCATTGAGCAAATACTGTGCCAGGCTCAGATGCTTGGTTACGCAACAGAATGGAGAAAAACACCTCCTCCACACTTCACTCTTTCTTGGTTAGAGAGGATTGTTTTTGAACTAGCTGTGAGAGGTGGACCTAAAGCAACAAGCATTTTTCGATGTCTTCTTTAGTGTACGCGTCTCTCACTTGAGGCTTTACTAGCTGGGGGACTGGTCACCTAGCTTCCTCCATAGCAGCTAGTATGTCCCTCAGTGGAAGTGAAAGGTCAGGTGAGATGCCTGTGCACACGTGGCATTCATCTTCAACTGCTCTCCCAGTGTATCTCCTTCAACTCAAAGAAGTGACATGGATGTGATGCAGTTGTGGGGACTCTGGTATCTGAAACCTGTCAGGCTGACTTTGAACCAGTCCTCCACCCCACTGTCTTTTAGTTTCTTAAAGCCTGAACTGTAGTACTTGTGGTCCATCTTCATTGGTCTTCTGAATCATCAGACTTCTACATTTTTGAATATGTTCTAATAGAAAATTCATTCTATATTGTGACCCAGCATACAAACCTACACACTCAACTGAGAATAAATTTCATGTAATAATGTAACCGTTCTTATACTTTTCTAAATAGATTGCAATGCTCATCCCAATGCACTAGGTTGATTTCATGACTCAAAATTGGAAAATCATGTATGAAACTCTCAGAGGCCTGAAGTCCAGAACCATGCTCTGTCTCTTAGAGTGCCGTTGACTGGGAAGAAATAATCAAGGAGTATTGTTAAATGTCTTTCTGAGTCTAAAGGATAATCTGCTCAAACTGCCATTTGATTTTCCTTCCTGTGTTTTACATGGTAGAGGGGGATTTCTGGCAGAAACATAAGGGGCGTTCATCAGTTTCTTGCCAAAGGACTACAGAGATCTATAAGATTCATGCTTTAATATCTCACTGATGAAAAGACAGAAAGATGTACAGAACCTGCTCTGTTTGTCTTCAAATACAGTAAAGGGTGTAAGAGAATCTGGGATGACAGACCTAGGGAGCTTGGAGATCTGCTGAGTCTCATGCTGGCCAATGAGAGTTCTGTGTGATTCATATTTTATTCTTAGAAAAAACCTGCTAAAGGGGGAAACAAGTGTGAGGCTAACTGGCAGTTTAAGGTAGTGTGTCTCCCTTGATCTATAAACCTGTTCTCTGAATCTGCAGCAAATTTGTTAAACTAAAACCTGCAAATAACAAAAATGAACTACTTAGACTGGAACCAAAGCTTGTTCTCATTTTCATTTGCTCTCCTGTGGGACTGACTTTAGACTTACAACTGAGGGTATGTATTATAGCCTAAGGATATTTAAGAGTGTTCCCTAATGGGGGTTTGCGCAGGCTGCACTCAGTTCACAGAGAGCGTTGTTTATACAAGAGGTAGTGCTAAGTTGCAAGGGCAGAGAGATAAGAGAAACTTGAATAGTTTTTAGTCTCATTGGTGGAGGCAACCATGTATGTGGAAGGCCATGTAACTGTATTCCCAGGTTTGTGTACAAGGTCTGAGGACCCTGAGTGAGCCTTCAGAGAGGTGATGCTTGGCAGGGCTTTGATGCCCGAGTGGGAGTTATCAGCAGCAGAAGGGTAAAGGCCATGGGAGGACAGAAGACTATTAAGGTGGCTGGTGGTGGTGGTGGTGGTGGGAATTAAGTGGGGCTGCCTTAGCGATTGCTTAGAGGGCAGGTGTTTTTGTTGCTTAAGGAGTCATGGATCAAATGAAGCAAGAATAAGCTGATATCAAGTTGAGAAGAAACAGGTATAATGGTAGGGAGTTTGATGTTTATTGGGCATTTAAACATGTACCAATTTGTTTATTCTCTAATTGTTAAATATGTGCAAATCTTGTCCTCCCCAGTGTGCATGTGATGTGGAGTTATAGAGCTGGAAGGGAACTCTGGTTATTTATGCCTGAACCACTAATTTTATACATGAAGAAACAGAAATATAAGTCATTTGGTTAAAAGGGTCTTTTCCCAGGGACCAGAGAGAACTCAGCCCATTTGCATATAGATAGAAAGCAGTCTTCCTGCTACTGTTGTGTAGACTGGCTCTTAGTCAAAAAGAAAAACAGCTCACTGTTTATTTAAATGGAGCAGGAAGGAAGTGCAGGCGCAGGTGGGTGCGCCGATAATCTTGCCATGGGGCACAGAGGAATGTAGTATAGACTGGCTCTGGTTTGGACACCTGCCAGGCGAGCTGACTGCAGGCGAGCTGACTGCAGACGCGCTGGAGGACCGGGTAATGAGGCAGTTGTATGCAGAAAGTAATGACAAGCAAGAGCCTCCTGACCCCAGCAGGGCATCTGTTACATCCCGTCAGGAATGGCACGTACAGAAGGCTGTGCCCTTCTCAAGGATTTTTAAACAATGTTGTCCTCAGTTGGTAAACACAAATTCCTATCAGGCAATGAGGAAGCTTGGGACAGAAGCTGAATCCCTTGGACACCCCGAGTCTGGGATTATCAGCCTTCTCTGATGGGCTCCATTTCAGACACCACGGGGCTGCAGCATGAAGGCCACAGGAAGCAGCTCCCAAAGTCACCATCCAGAAGAGTTTGGGAAATGCTTCCTGTCACTTGAGGTTTTCCTTTGGGCTGGCCAGGCCACTCCTGGTTTCCATGGGCATCGAGATCCAGGTTGAGGGCCCTCATCTAGAGCTGAGTCTGTGTATATACCAGTCACTGGTCAGAGCAGAGGATCTAACAAGCAGAAAGCTTTTTGCAAAAAATCCCATCCCTTATCCACTCTCCAGTTGATGGACATTTGGGTTGTTTCCAAGATTGAGCTATCACGAACTGAGCTGCTATGAACAAGGGTGTACATCTGTCTTTCCAATGTGAGTTTTTAAATTCTTTTGGGTATATTCCTAGCAGGGGTATAGCAGGGTCAAATGGGACCCGTAGTCCTAGTTTTCTGAGAA
>PVIC010000943.1:0-103183 GCA_004025085.1 Thryonomys swinderianus | reverse complement strand
CAGCAACATTTGTTAAAGAGGCTGTCTTTCTTCCATTGGGGATGTTTGGCTCCTTTGTCAAAGATAAGGTGGCTTAGTGTATCTGGAGTTGTTTCTGGGTCTTCTAATCTATTCCACTGGTCCTCGGGTCTGTTACTTTGCCAGTACCATGCAGTTTTTATCACGGCGGCTTTATAGTAGAGTTTTAAATTGGGAATTGCAATACCCCCTGCCATGTCTTGGTTGCTTAGAATTGCTTTTGCTATTCTAGGTTTCTTGTGGTTCCAGATGAATTTTTGTATTATTTTCTCTAGCTCTGTGAAGTATAGTGTTGGAATTTCAATTGGAATTGCATTGAATCTATATAGTAGTTGTGGGAGTATAGCTATTTTGACGATGTTGGTTCTCCCGACCCAGGAACAAGGGATATCTTTCCACTTTCTGGTTTCCTTTTCTATCTCAGTTTTCAGAGTCCTATAGTTGAAAGAAGGGTTTTTGTTAAACACCTTCAAGCTATGGAGAAAAATATCTAGGATCAAGAGAACTCATGGTGCTCTGATTAGGGTGGCTAAATGGGGGAAGCAGGAAAAAAAATCACAAAGCTAGAAAAAAAGATGCATGCTATGTAGATGCTCCTATGTGAAAGGGACTTTTTTGTCACTTGGTACAGTTTATATGAAAAGAATTGATTGGATATGTACCTGTCTTTTAGGTACCCAGGTAATATCAGTTTGGTCTCTTCCTGAGATGGAAGCTCACTACCTCTTAAAACGATTTTCATTTGAGCCCCCTGAACTATCTTTGTGTGAAGAGGGAAAAGTAACTAGTACTTATAGGGAGCCAGATATATTTCTAAGAATCTCACATGTCTTAAATTATTTACTGCTCAAAGAAACACTGTCGGAAGTCAGTATTATCTCTGTTTTACAGTTGAGGCAAATAATGGTAAGATGAACTTATCTTTGTCACACAGCTAGTCACATAGAGCAAGACAGAGGCCTGTAACATTCTAGCTGTAGATCCTGTGCTCTTAGCCATGTTAGGGTCCGTCCTTTCACTGCCTTAATGTTGTTCCAAGCCTGAAGGTTGTAGTATCCTCCACTCAGTTTTTTCCCTTCCTATCACCGTCAAGGACAGATTTGCTGTTGTAAGAGATTTTGCTTAGATTTTTTTTTTTTTTTGAGACAGGGTCTCGCTTTGTAGTTCAGCCTGGCTCTGAGCTCACTATGTAGCCCAGGCAAGCCTCGAACTCAGCAATCCTCCTGCCTCTGCCTCCCGAGTGCTGGGATTACAGGCATGAGCCACCACGTCCGGCTTTGCTTAGATTTTTGTGAGGTAGAATAAGGAATGGTTTTTTAAAAAGCATAAAAAGCAATTAAATTAGGGGGACACTTGGCACATAGTCAATGCCAAAGGAGAAAAGGACTATAGAGGAGAGAGGAATTTTAGAAAGTAACACTGAGGACCATAGACTTTATATCATTCTAGAAATGCAAGGGAAGAAACTGAATTATTTGGACAATGCTTCTTCCTGGCTGAACTATATTCCTTGGTTATTGCTGCAATACAATTAGGCTACGTGTCATGGATTTAGTGGGTTACATTTTTCTAAATGACCTTATTTATTCTTTCTGTGAAGTTCCTCTAGAATTGTTTACTCCACATAGATCCTTGAAAGTATTTGAATGTATCATATTTCCCTTAATTTTTCTTTTTTAATTAAATATTTTTCATTCTATCAACTACTTCTTTTTATAAAAAAGCTTACTCTACTAAAAGTCACTAGATTTTTCAGGGCACACTGGTCACAACAGAACATATATATATATTTTTTTTTTTGAGACAGGGTCTCGCTTTGTCGTTCAGGCTGGCTCTTAGCTCACTATGTAGCCTAGGCAAGCCTCGAATTCAGCAATCCTCCTGTCTCTACCTCCCGAGTGCTGGGATTACAGGCGTGAGCCACCACGGCCAGCACTGTGGTATGTGGTATTGATTGCTGGTGGGCGTGAGTCTCCATGCCCAGCATTGTATGTGGTTACCGGGGATCGAACTCAGGACCTTGCGTTTGTGAGGCAGGCACCGGAACCACTGAGCTAACCCTCCAGCCCAACAGAACATATTTAAAAAAAATTGTTTCCTTAATAGATGTTTGTGACACATAATACATTCCTCACAAGGTATTGATGCATCTGCATATAGCATTTGACCCTGTTTTCTCACCTTTTCCCTCCTCTCCCCACTCTCTTTCTATCCTCAGATCCTCGTCTTATCTCCGTGCAGTCTACTTACACAATGAATTTCTTGCTTAAAGTTTTTGATTTATTTCAATTAGCACATAGAGTCAAGGTGCTTCTATTGTCTACAAATGGCTCAAATTTATCCTCCTTTATCCTGAATATACTTGACTGTGCATCGATACCACCTTTTCCTTATGCACTCACCTGTTGATATTGTATAGAAATTTTAGATACCTGGACGTGGAATGTGCACTTCTGTATACAAAATAAACTGGCCATGTTAACAGTCTATACTCTAATACATTTTAACATGAAGCCACCATCATAGTTAAGATGAATACATCTTTTGTGACCCCATTGGGCCATTTGTGGTTCTTTGTGACTTTTTTCCCTTTTATAAGACCCTAGGAACCACTGACCTGCTTTCTACATTTTAGTTTTCATTTTCTAGAGTTTCACATAAATAAAGTCATACACTATATACTACTTGTTTGAATGGTGGTCAAAATTTAGCTCCTTTTATTTAGGTTCATTATTTAAAATATATCCATATTGTTGGATATATTAGTAGTTTATACTTTATAGTTTATGCTTTATATAGTTTATACTATTAGTAGTTTTACTGAAAATGTTCCATTTTATGGATATCAACATGTTTGTTTATGAACAATTAATAGAGAATTGGTCTTTTATCAGATTTTGTATATTAAAAATAAAGCTTTTTATATGTACAAGTCTGTATGAAGAGAAGATTTAATTCTTCTTGGATAACTAACTAGGATTGGAATAATTATACCATATGCCAACTGGAAGTTTAATTTAAAAGAAAATTCTAACAACAGAAATGTTTTCCATTGTGACTGCACTATTTTAAACTCTCAGTAGTGGCATATGAGAGTTCTACTTCCTCTGTACTTTACCAGCATTGGCAGGCTTAGTCTTTGTCATTTTACCCGTGATGATAGTTGTTTAGCAATATTTCATTGTGGTTTTAATTGTATTTGGCTAATGATTAATAATGTTGAGTACCTTTTTAAATGTGTTTATTTAGCATTTATATCCTTTCTTGTGGTAAATTTCTTTTAGCAAAAATGCATTTACCTTGAGAAATAAATTTCTGTTGTTTATAAGCTACTCAATTTATGTTATTTTTGTTCTAGCATCCTGAATAGACTAAGACACCTGATGAATTTTCTGTCAGGTCTTGCAGATTCTTTGTAGGTTCCATGGAAATTTTTGTACAATCATGTTGTTTGAAAATATAATTTTACTTTTGTCTTTTTGAATATGGATGTTTCTTTCTCTTTCTCTTCTTATTTCACTAAAAATTTAAGGCAGTATTGAAAAGATATAAGCTCAGATGTCTGTGTATTTTTTCCTTAATGTAAAATACATACATTCAATCATTCATCACTAAACATGATATCACCCATACATTTTCATAGATGCTTTTTTTTTTTTTTTGGTGGTACCGGGAATCGAACTTGGGCCCTTGTGCTTCCAAGGTAGGTGTGGTACCACTTGAGCTAAATCCATAGCCCCACAGATGCCTTTTTTTTAGGATGAGAAAATTTCTTTTATTCTCATCTGCTGTGGTTTTATCAGAAATGCATGTATGATTTTTCTGCTATTAAGATGATCACATGATTTTTGTTTTTCATTGTGTTAATAAGACAAATTGATTTTAAATGTTACATCAAAATTGCTTAAAAATATGATTTTTTTGTAAACTATTATTTCATGATACGTTATACTCTGTATTGTTGGACTTGATTTGATTTTTTTAAAGATTCTTTTCATTTTTTTGTTTATGAGGGATATAGGTATACAGTTTTCTTGTCTTACTGTCTTTGATGATAGAATCAGAGTGATATTAATCTTACAAATGGGAAGAATTCCTTCTTTCCAATTTTTTTTTTTTGGAGACAGATTCTCACTTTGTAGTTCAGGCTGGGCCTGAGCTCACTATGTAGCCCAGGCAAGCCTCGAACTCAGCAATCCCCCTGCCTCTGCCTCTGGAGTACTGGGATGACAGGCATAAGCCACCACGCCCAGCATTGTGGTGTGTGGTACTGATTGCTGGTGGGCGTGAGTCACCACACCCTTTATTGTAAGTGGTTACCAGAGATCGAACCTTGAACCAGGGACCTTGCACTTGCTAGGCAGGTGCTGGAACCCCTGAGCTAAGTCTCTGGCCCTTCTTTTCAATTTTTTGAAAGTTTTGTGTAGAATTATTCCTTTCTTAAATTATAGAGGAATTCTGTAGTGAAGTCATGTGGGAATGCAATTTTCTTTGTGAGATGTTTTGCTATTATACACTGCTATTCTTTAACATGTATATATTTCTCAGATTACCTACTTCTTCAGGGAGCTTTGCTTACTTATGTCTTCCAAAAAATCTGTCCACTTCATCTAAGCAACTGTGTTAGTGTAAAATCCATGTTATTCTTCTATTTTTTATTATCTTTAGAATCTGGAGTGACTTCACTATTATTTCTCATACTGATTATTTCTCGTATTGATAATTTATGTTTTTCTGGTGAGTCTAGCTAATGACTAATCACCCTGATAGATTTTCTCAGATATGTGAAACTTTATTAATTTTGTATTTTTATAACTTCACTGAGTTTAACTTATACATTTTTAATTTGCTTTGAATTTAGTTTGCTCTTTATCCAATTCTGAAGAACATAAATATTTTTTCTGCAAAGGACAACATGGCGATATTTTAGACTCTATGAGCCATAAAATCTCTATCTAACTGCTTAGCTGGAACAGACAATAAAACCATGGCATGACTGCCTTGATGAAACTGTATCCATAATACCAGGTCTTGATTTGGCCCAAAGATCAATTTGCCAAACCGTGTGCTGGCTTTTATCAGTGAGGTTGAGATCATTCATTTGAAACTTTCTGTTCTAATACGGATATTTACTGCTGTAAGTTTCCCCACTGAAGATTATTTTTGTAGAATCCCTCATATTTTGACATGCTTTCCTTTTCATTCAATGGAAAGTACTTTCCAATTTCATTTTTGAATCCTTTGACTTTTAGGTTACACAGATATGAACTTAGTGTCTAAATATCTCTCTGGTACTGATTTTTAATTTTATCTTCTGCAGTCACTTTATATGACTTAAATTTTCTAAAATTCATTCAGATTGATAATTTCAAAGGCCAGAGTGTGACCTATTTTGATAAGTGTTTCATGCATACTTAGTTTAAAAGAATGTGTACTCTCTTATTTTGGGGTGGATTAATTTATAGATGTCAGATTAATTTAGCTGACAGTGATTTCAGGTTTTGTGTTGTAGACAACTTTATTTGTATTAAACAGTAAGAGGTGAGTTTAAATCTTCAACTATAATTGTAGATTTGTCTTTTCCATTTTAGACTTCTATTAGGTTTTGTTTTCTGTACTTTGGTAGAAGATACATAAATATTTAATATTCTTATTTCTTCTGGATTAATTCACTCCTAGATTACTAAATGACTAACACTTTTATCCCTAGAAATAATTTTTAAGTCCTTCTTTGCCTAATAATAATGTAGTCTCTTTATTGTTTGATTAATTTTATTAAATTATACATTTTCCACTCTCTCTACATAAACTTTTTGTCTTATATTTAAAGGGTATTTCTTGTACATAACATACAATTAAATACTTAGTACAATCTGACAATTTCTATCTTTAAGTAGGGGTGTTTATGCCATTTATACTTAATATAATTGTTCATATTCTTAGGTTTATGATTATTTTGTTTTGTATTTTTTATTTTATCACCTTTCTTGGATTCTTTTTACCTTAGTATCTTTTATATTAGTGCTTTTGTAAATTTTTATCTTCTTTGTTAGCTTATTAATTAAAATAGTTTTGTTAAAGTGGTTGCTTATTGGCTTACAGTATATAATTTAGTTTATTGTTATATAGTTTTATAATTTTACAGTTTAATGCAAGACATACAGATCTTAAATTAGTGTTCTTTCATTTCTTTCTTAGTCTTTGTACCATTATCATACATTGTATATTTACATTTGTTTTTAACCTCATAGCACATTGTTAATATTTTTCATTAAACATTCAACAATCCTTTAAAATTCTAAGCAACAAATGAATCATTTTGAATATTTATCCATGTAATGGTCATATCTGGAATTCCTTACTCCTTTATTCACTTGGATTTGTATACAGCTATATTTTTTCCATCTGCTACATCTATCTATGTATCTATGTATCTATCTATCAAACTTCCTTTAGCTATTTTGATAATCCCTCTTACTCTTGACATTGTGAATATTTTTTAGGTGCTGAGTATTTTTGCATTTGTAAACATATTCTTGAGATTCTTCTGTGGTAAAGTCAAGTAACTTGAACACAGTTTACTTGTTTCTGAACTTTCATTGAATAGCTCAGCCATAATCAGAGCAGAATCTGCTCTGGGGCTAGTTATTCCCTGCTACTGAGTCTAAATTTACCTGTGCCCAGTGGATTAGCAGGGTTTTCTCTCTGGCTGGTGGAAACAGACACTATTCCCATCCCACTGTGAACTCTTGGTGCTCTTTGCTTTAATGCTTTGGGATGGTTCTTTTCTTAACCTCAACTAGTTTCTACAGTTCTGCACTCTGCTCAGTGCTGTGCCGACCACTGAGGCAGGCCTACTGCAGATCTCCACCAGTTTTCTCTGTGTTCAGTACTTTCCTCCCCAGTGCTATATTCTGTTAACTCTAGCTGCTGGGATCTCCTCGGACTCTCAGCTCTATCATCTCAACTCAGGAAAGCCACCAAGTCTCACCCAGCTCCTGCTCCGCATCACTGCTTGATGCCTTTCTTACGAGAGTAACTGGGAGTAATCGTAGAATTTACCTAATTTATTTCCTGTTTCTCAGGAATCACTCCTTTGATGCCAGTATCTAGTATCTGGGAAATTATTTTTAAAAGTATTTTATCCTTGTTTTGCTTGTTGTTTTTAGACAGGGATGGCAAAACTGTTCCTTGGACAGAACATAAGTTTACTTTTCTCATTACTTTTCTGGTCTGGAAATTTTCTAGTTTGTCTTTTAAATGTGTTTCTCATCCCAAATAATCAGGCATATTCTAAAAAGTCTGAAGGAAAGCAAGACATTCCGTGGCATAATTTATTCTTGGTATTCCTATGTGCACAGCATAAGAATGTACTACTGTGTCAGTCTCATTATATGGTAGTCTGTCAGTCTGCATAAAGATAGAAATACAAGTATTTCTTACTCAGTTGTAACCTACTTCTCTTACTGTTTATTTGTGCAAATTTTCATATTTTTTTCTAGTTGCAGAATTTTTTTAAAAACAGAGTTTCACTTGGTTAGTTTTCAGCAGGACTTGCTAATTCACAGTGGGAGAATAGATTTTAAATGACATTCAGTAGCTAGGAAGATCACATCAGACTCTCTGGAACAGAGCTGCGGAAAGATTTGTCAAGTTGCTGGTATCGAAGGATCATCTGGTGGTTGTAGCCACTAAAAGGAAAATGTGAAATAAAATCCTGCATATGGAATGTACTAATCTGCAGTATCTGGAGCAAGAACCCAGAGGAGCTAGAGAGTCCTTGGGATAATGGGGAGGTGATGAAAAAGAATTAGGAGAAAGAATCATTGATATTTTGAATCTGTTGCAGGGCAACTGTATTAGGGTTTGCTAGAGAAGGAGAATCAGTGTAAAATATGTTTATAGTTATGCAAAAGATTGATTAGATAGGCTTACAGGACCAGAAGGGGAGGAGTCCCAGGGGCTGTCTGTGTAATTGGCAGGAGAGGAATCCAAAATGGCCTTCTGGGCACTTGGAAGCCAGCAGATCCAGTGCCTGTCAGAGGATGAAGTCCCGCAAGCTTACTGTAGTCACTGACGTTAGTGTGTCAGAAAGCTGAGGAGTCTGTGCTGGAAGCCTGAAGGAACTGGAGACCAGCGACTGAAGGCTAAGGTGAAGATCAGAATTCCTCCTAAGAAAAAAGACTTCCTTCTTCTTTCCCTTTTTTTAACCCATACAAACTATAGGTCTGTTGGTTCCTCCCACCCACAGCCATGGTGGACCTTTCCTCAGTTTGTGGGCTACATGTCAGTCATCCTCAGATACACCTGGAGACTCACAAAACTGCTAGGTGGTTCTTACTAAGTCAATTTGGCATATCACAGTTACCAATCACATGTGACTTGTGATTGTAGTTATGATTTTCTACACTTTATGATGATCATCTCAATACTATTCAACTAAACTAAAACTTACTTTTATAGTTCAGTCTATTGTCTGTGATGGGAAGCAAGAGACAAAATTAAGGGACTGCATTACTATCCTGAAGAGAGTAAATGAAGGTTGAGATCCAGACATATGGCCCAAATGAACACTATCTGTGCAGAAATGACCACGAAGGAGCAGTATAAAGTAGAGACTTATTTGCATGTTAGATGTGGGTCTTTATTACAGGTCATTTGGAGACCAGCAATTTGGGTCTATTGGACAATGATATCAGTTGTCCTTAAAGCTGTAACCAAGAAAGTCAGGTTCAGAGAGTCAAGATGGACACAGGGCTCCAAGTGAGAGCAGAGGCTAGCAATAGTAACCTAAGGGGGAAAACGAGTGTTTTTCTTCTTTTTAGGTGTGTCTTGTTTCTCTGTTTCCTTTTTGCCTCTTCTTATACTTGGTTCTTCATTTCCTTGTCCAATATTTTTAGTATTTTAGGTGTATTTTTTTCTTTCAATCTTCGGGTATTTTATTACCAGAAAAATGTGTGTATACATCTCTTTCTAATGATATTTGGCTTATCATATTTGCAGACAATTCCTTTATGGGGGCAAAGAGAAGGACAAGGAGAAGAACAAGGGGGAATAGACTGTGAACCACACTGGATTTTCTGCAGCAACTGGCATTGCATTGGAGAAATAGGGAGACATTCTTGTAGTGGTCAGTTAGACCTAGTCAGGATGGGGCATTGACAAGAACAGTGAAGGAGAGGGCTGGAGATTTAGCTCAGTGGTTCTGGCACCTGCCTAGCAAGCACAAGGTTTCTGGTTCGATCCCCGGTGACCACACACAACAATACTGGGTGTGGTGACTCACGCCTACCAGTAATCAGTACCACACACCACATACCACAGTGCCAGACCCTGTCTCAAAGAAACCCAAAGACATTGAAGGAGAGATGGAGGAAAGAAGGCTGTGTGTGCTGCACAGTGCGCACCCTTCTTACTCATGCAGCAAAAATACAAGACCAGAACAGACAGTGTGGTGACCTTACATTTTGAGTCACTGTCTTCATAGTTCTTAAGAGAATTAGCCCCCCCTACCTCCACCCTCCCCAGGCCTGCAGCAAAGTCCTCCCATCCTTCTAGGGAGGCTGGAAAAGACAGAAGTAGAAAACATG
The DNA here is from genome assembly GCA_004025085.1 of Thryonomys swinderianus. NCBI lineage: Eukaryota > Metazoa > Chordata > Mammalia > Rodentia > Thryonomyidae > Thryonomys > Thryonomys swinderianus. Next base: position 93,575 of record PVIC010000943.1, on the reverse strand, counting down.
ATATTGAGGTCAGGGCTGTAACCTGATGGTAGAGCACTTAGTTTTGAGTTTGATCCCCAGCAGTGGAAAAAAAATGATTTTTTCATTCACATACAGAGCTTATCAGAAGTTCAATAGATATGGATTGAACACCTGCTTTAAATAAAGCATTGTAAGGAATGATTGAATTTAAAGTTGCTTAAACCATAGTACTTAATTTTTAGGAGTTGTAATTCAGGGAAGCACATAAAATGCCATACTGGGGGAAGGAAAAATAAAATAAAACATAAGGGCTTTATGGGGGAATAAAGCACAGTGGGAACTTAAAGAAATGAGAAATTATGCTTTGTCACCATGTTGAGGGTTGGTTCATGGAGTCTAGAATTTCATTGCATTCGAAACAGTAACAAAGACAAAGGAAAGAAATGTTATAGGAAGGCACAGGGATAAAAAAGCCGTGACACTTGTACAGGGGATGACAGGAGGGCAGAGCTACTGAAAGGACACAGTAGAGGAGAATATGACACTGGAATCCATTGTCAGCAGGTTATACTGTGTTCTGTAGGCAAAAGGCATCATGGATGAACCTCAACTAGGGGGTCAACGTGAGTTATTGTGCGAATGGAGAAATGCCGAGGAGCTGTATAGTGGAGGCCAGAGCAAGACATGCCAGGAAAGTGGGGGAGGAATGGAGCCAAATTGTGGTAAAAGTTCTGGCTCAACAGAGGCATTATGAATGAAATCATAGCAGGACAACCTCAGTGATAATCCTGGACTTGCCATGGGGAAGTTATGTGAGTTTTCTAGGCTGGCCTTGGCTTCTTTTTCTGTAAATCAAAGATCAGAATAGTAAAATATAAAGTAATAAAAGGGTTCAGAATGGGTGTTTCCTAAAATCATAAGAATTGAATAAATTAACACTTAGATCTGCATCTAGCAGTTAATATACCCTCAATACTTTTACTTAGTAAGGTATAGGTAAGAAGAGATCGCAATGGATCTGAAAGTTTTTCTACTTTACAATTATGTCATTATTTATTATGGAGCTATTTTCAGCTATTTACTTATTAAACATAATTTCATCATTTAGTAAACAAAGCAAGAAATCACACTGTCACCATTGTACTCATTATATTTCCTTTATTTCTTGTAGTTGTTTTCTAGAATAGATATTAAACTTTTAGAAAATATATTAAATTGTTACTGATGTATATTAATTTTTTAAAAGAGCTTGAAAATGTGATACGATCATTTGAGTTGTCTCAGATGATCTATTATCTACCACATGTATCTATTTATTTCCTGTCTACTATATATGCATAATTTTTTCAAAATTACTTTCTTACATAACACTTAACCTTTGAGAAATTAAAGATCCTTAGCAGATACCGCTATGTATCCTTCATAGCTCTTGGGAGGAATCTGAAATTTTAATAGCAATTTACATGGATAATCCAACAATCCTGGTTACTTTTCTTTCTTCTCCCCATTTTACCATTATTATTTACATCATTGCTATAAGACAGATGGAGGTTACACCCCATGTATGTTACCCAGGAGCAGTGGGTAGAGGCCTGAGGAGCTTCCCCAATTGCCTTGCCTGGTTTCTCTGGGTTCCCTCCCCTGGGGTCTTAGGTAAGAGGCACAAGGTGGAACATGACAGAGGAGAGGGCACCAAGGAGGAACTGCCCTCATTAGGGACAGAGAAAGGAAAAAAGGGGCGATAAGTCATTTTCCTTTGCAGTTTCCTGTGCAGTTTGAGTCTGAAGTGGACTTATCTATGGTCTAGGCCACATTCAAATGTGAAGGTCATGATAACAGATAGTGCTGTAGTCAACTGTAAAATGTTTATCTTGATGAGCTTTAGGCTTTACTAATTATTTCAGTTCTCAGGAAGAAGCCATAGTTAAGTATTAGTGAAGTGACCAAGGCCATCTGGACAGCCAGCGTCCATCCCCTGGAAGGCAGGAATGAGAGGCGTTCTAGTGTCCGGGGCTCTTCGGCTATCTCACTGAGCACCCTTTAACTTTCCTGGTTCAGGGGCTTTTCCTCAGTCAGAGACATGAGGCTGCCTTTCTTTATGACCTCTTGATTGGAGGCTGAGGTTGAAAGAGCACAGACCTGCCTTATTTCTCACCCTACATACACACCTGACTCAGGTGAGTCAACCAGAGACTACAGCAATTATGGCAGTTAAAACATGCCTTTGATGCTGTTTTCTCAACTCTGATGGGAGGGGTTACCCAGGGCTTAACTCACATGCAGCCTTTAAAAATGAATGTAGATGAATAGTTACTGGCAGGGAAATTTGTTCATGCATTGCAGTTAAGTGTGAATGGCTCGCAATAAACATTTTGTAGAGAGTAATCTCAGTATGTGAGCCAATCACATAAGAGCTTATAGGGAGGGTGAGTGAGTCTAGCCATGGCCACTGCCAGTGGGAAAGAATGTAATGGCTTGAGTGTGCCCCTCAAACGTTCATGTGTCAGAACCTTCATTGCTTAATGTGCCAGTTCTGGGAGGTGAAGCCTCTGTGGATTCCGGGGGCGGAGCCCTCGTGAATGGTTTAACACTACTGAGTAGGAGTGAGTTCGTTCTCATTCTTGTAGGACTGGATTAATTATTTTGAGAGGGTTGTTAGAAGGGAAGGTGGCCCCTTGTTTTCTCTCTTCTGCCTGTGCACGCCTGCCCTTCTGATTTCCATCCTGAGTTGGGGCTGAAGCAACCTGAGGTTCTCAGCAGAAGCCAGTCAGATGGCAGCACCATACTTTTGTCCAGCATCCATAACAGTGAACCAAATGCACCTTTCTTTTTCTGTTAGGTTGTCCAGTCTCAGTACTCTGTTTTAGCAACAAAACACTGACTGAGAAATGAGATTTGTTCTACATGAGCACAGGTGTGTGTGTTTAACGTTTTTCTATCAATAAGTCATTTCTAGTTTTCATAATTCGAAGGACATGACCCATGACAGCCCTAACACAGCCTTCCCAGAGATCCCTGGAAAATAATGCAGTTCTCATTCACTTTTGCTCTCTCTGTATTTTCCTTACACAGAAAATTTGGAGTAGTAACCATCCCCTTTCCCTTCCTCAGCAAGAATCCTGGAGTGTGGGTGATTGAAGCAGTGCAGAGAAGAGGAGACCTTGCCACAGTTCCATCTGCCCATCTGCTTTCTGCACAACTCACCCCCATCCCACCGTCCTGCCCAAATCTCTTGAGCAGGAAGGAAAAAACTGGGCTGAGCTTCTAACATGTGGAGAAATATCCCCTTCCCCACCAGCCTGCTCGTTGTCTTGGGGCCCTGGAGGAAGGAGCTGGGGGATCCTGAAAGAATCTGTCCTTAGCATTTTCCCATTCTCCCCGTCCAATCAGTAATGCCTTGATACGGGCTTGGCTTCTAAGTTCTTGCCTTCCTTGGCTTACTATGACCAGGGACCTGTGTTCTTCCCCCATAGCTTTCTCTTTGCAGAGCTGACTTTTAAACTGACACCAAAAGTAGCAGTTACACTTACACAAGAGAAGATGAGGAAACCTCAGGCCGGTTACCTTGTTCGCTCATCAACGGACATTATCTGGGCACTTTCTGAAGGAGAGAAACAACAGCCCACATTATAATTTGGACGACAGTGACAAGGTGCTGGTCAAAGCAAGAAAATCCTAACTGGGGTGGAACGAAGTGTGGGAAACTCTAGAGTTTCACTGATTACCCATTGATAAAATAACAGAAGTCTGTTTTTTCCCTTTTCAGGGCCCCCTTTATTCACAATCTGAATGTGAAAAGTAAGAAAGTGAACTTACCCAAACTTTACACTGTGCTGATTGTGTGCGAGATGCTGTCATTTGAGAACGCAGCCTCCAATCTCTCTTCTGAGGGACTTGGTGCAGAGCAAGTGCCCTGCCACCTCCTCTATCCTTTGAGGAGGTAGTGATGGGCACAACAGCTGATTCTTTCATTCTGACTGTTTGTTTCTCAGGAGGCCTGTGGCATTTGTGTTTTGGTCTCCTCTTCTTCAGCTCCTGCACCAGCAGGGTTCTTCCCTGGCCATTATCTTCTGGAAGCGCATTTCCATGTCAAAGAAGGCTCTGAAGAGAAAGTCTCCTTTTCTTCCAACCCTGTCAGGTTGGTGTCCACTCACCTTAACTCCATCCTTTCCAGCTCTGTGCCACAATAGCAATCACAAGGAACAGAACCTGATGTAGAAACTGAAACCACAGAAAAAGCCAGCTTCTTTCTGTGCAGGATCAGAGCAGATAAATTGCCCTTGAAAATATCAACTTCTTGTAGGAAGGAGGGGGGGGGTAATTAACTCTTCCAAGAAACGCAGGAAAAAGAACTATTTTTTAGTGAAATTATAGATTTTCCTGATGATAAATGGAAATGCTGGGACTATTGTGCACAGATAGGCAAAGCCAAGACAGAATCAAGATTTAGCTTGTTTTGTGTCTCTAGAGGGACTCTCACACAGTTGTCTGACAGAACTAGTGGATAACTCAGCTGGAGCAGAAGAGGATTCTCCTGTTCTCTGTTCCCATTTCTAGGATTGGGGAACCTTGAAACCTAGTAAGAGTTTTGTACTTTTGGCAGATCTTGAGAATCCAAATCCACTTATTTCCTTTCGTTTGCCGAGGTTAGAAGGCAGTGACGATAGGGCTTCACTTGAAAATTCTCTGCAGTTGTGATCATTGCCATTTGGACTCACTGAGGCCTTTTGTGAAGCCATCAGAGCCTAAGAAAATTCTTGTACTGACCACCCATTCACAAGAGACTTAGCTCACTTTTATCTTGTACCAGAGAGGGCACTTTACTGGGTTTTGGATAACAGTAGGCCTTCTGGGTTCTCCACTCTAAAATGCAGTTTACAGTCAGAGTAAAATCATATTTTTCTTGTTGCTGTTCGTTTCTTATGTCCAAGGGCTTGTCCCATCCCCTCCTATGGTACATTTGAGTCATATTGAAATAGTGGGAGTTTTTGGACAGGCCTGGTCTCTTTTTCCCCCCAGATATTTTAAACAATATCCCTTTAGTTTGGAATGTTCTTCCTTTTTTTTTTTTTGCTCCTGGCTAACTTCCATTTGGCTGACACTTATGTCCAATTAACTCCTGAGTCTTCGAAAACTCTGTTAGATGTTCCTCCTATATAATGTTACAACTGCCAGAATGAGCCAATAAAACAATCATGAGAAAGAAATAAGTTTCAGAAACCCTTCCAATTCCTTGCTTCTGAACCTTGCCCCTTTTTTTGGGAGGGGGGGATATTTGGGATCACAAATTCTACTTTATTCTTGAAAATGTTGATCTCTGTTTCTCTCTGTCTCTGTCTCTGTCTCTGACTCTGTCTCTGTCTCTCTCTCCACAACAAAAATCCAGGCCTAAAATAAAAGGGACTTAATTAGTGAGATGTATTTAAATGTTCCACATATAATGCAAATAAGGAAATATTCTCAAAGCCAAAGTCAATCTGGGACACTTACTTGTAAAGGTACCTTGGCAGTATATAGAAATACGCAAAATGTTGATTTTTCAGATAGTGTACCAGTATCTAGGTAAGAAAAGTTTAAAAATTAAGTAGTTGAAAAGAATACCCATGTGTCAGCTGACAGTTTTGAAATCTTCTGCTCAGAATTTCACCTTCATGTTAGTAGCTGAGCTCAGTTTTTACCTGGAAGTTTGAGGGTCCTATGCAATTTTAGGCTGGAGTCCTTATTTTATTCTCAATGCAAGGGCTGTTCTCACTGCAGACTACTCTGGTCTTTGCCCTCTTGAAAGCCAGCATCAGAGAATCTCCTGCACTTCAAATCCCTCTCACACTTCGAATTCTTTTTATGAGGAAGAGCTCCTCTGTCTCCTCCCCCTTTTAAAAAATCTCCTTGATTGGGTAAGGTTAGGTAAATAGGACATATAAAGGTCTAATCCAGGAAGTGCTATCCCACAGCACACACAAGTCCTTCCAATGCTACAGAGGAGGGACTGTGCCACACCAGAGTCGTGGATGTTTCAGTCATCATAGAATTCTATCTTTTACAACACTTGGTACATAGCAGAATAAAATAAGTTCCACTGGAAATCTGGGCTGGGAAGCTGAGGCAGGAAGACTGCACATTTCAGATCAACCTGGGCAATTTATCAAATTAGTGATTTATTTTGTTACAAAATAAAAGTTTTAAAAAGGCTGGGCATATAGGTCAGTGCAAAAGCTCAGGGTTCAATCTACAGTACATTAAAAAAATCTACTTCAACAATGTAAGGTGTAATGTTGATCTACGTGAAGGAAAGAATCTTATTCTCTAACAATGTATATTTAGCAGATAGTTCAATCAGTATTTGTTAATTTGTGGGAGATCCATATGATCAGCAAGCACAATAATGCATTAATCAGAATAAGCTTTATGTGTTAAATAAGAATGCTTTGGATCTACAAACTGTAGTTTTTCAAGGTTTTGAGTTGAGAACGTGACTCTGGAAAGCATTTTTCACATTATGAGTAGAACAGGGAAATGGGGCTTCAGACATCTAGGAATTTGGAGGAATCTTGGGTGGGGAGAAGGCAGCAAATTTTTGTGTCAAACTCTTTTCAGCAGCCACACACAGCAGAGAACGTCCATCAAAGTTGAGTTACCAAAAGTTAAATGCAACCTCCTTTCAGTGGCTCAGTGTCTGTCTTGCTTGAATGTGTAAGAATGTGTGCTCCCATATGAGTTCTTGAGTTCCCAGTGCATTTATCTTTGACAGAGTTGGTACTTATCTTCCCTAAAGAAGGATCTGACAAACTGACAGCAAATGGAATAGATTTTCCCAGACTTGAGTTCAGTACCTGTTGGGGTGGTGATATTTTCTAAGAGGAGCCTAAATTGTGGTCGTAGACAAATCTTCTGTGTAATCACCCAAGGAGAATAATAGCGAAGCCCCTTCCTGGTTATGTAACCCCTTCATTTGCAACAATTTCAGAACTTTCTGGGGAGATCTGTTTAGAGATGTTCCCATTTCTCTTTCACAAATGGAAATAAGCTGAAGTGTTCTGAAGGAAACAAACTTGCTCAAGGTCTTAGTAAATCAGGAGGGGTACAGGCAAGTTAATGCAACATCCCTAAATCATTTTAAAATTTCTAAAATAGAGACAATGAAATTATGACAGCACTCTAAAGTAATATTTACAATTTGAATTTGGATACTTTACGCATTTCATTAACAATCCTCTCATTGCCTTCAAATGCTAACAATCTTTGTATCTTTATCTTATACTAAAGGCCTATGTATTTTATAAAACAATTTAATTTTTAAAGAGTTAAACAAATTCTGACTAAAATATATGTATTCTCAGGTTGAAAGTTTATATTTAGTTGATAAATCTAAAATTGAATTACTTGACTCAAAAGATACTCCAGTTACAATGTTGTGCACAAAATGTTATGTACTTCCTCTGTAATTCTCAGGAAAGAAAATTAATTCTTATCTATGAAGGTCCAGTTCTAAGAACTCCAGTGTAGTTTTGGAAACTCTTGGCCACTGCAAACCACATTCTTAGTTGGTAAAGGAGAAGTCAGAGAAACACATAATTAGGGAAGGATGACATAACTGAAAGAAATACAAATATAGGGCTAGTAAAATTTCAGTTCATGATGGTTCACACTCTAATGGAATAAACAAAGTTATATTGTGTTTTGTAGGAGTAAGGAGTGAACGTAGAGAACTTGCATTCTGTGGTTTATGTCTGCTAAAAGGATTTTAGACGTTTTGCTCATTCTAATGATGATGGCTAATTACCATTAGAATATTAGTTGTGTAGACATTTGGAGAAGTTTTGAGTATGAGGAATGGGTACAGTGCTCCACAACTTGACTAAAAGTCACAGGGATGTTGGATATTTATGAGGTTAAGCCCCTAAACTATCAGTTGGATATTTTTTATAACAAATTACTAATAAATTGGGGCATTTAGATATCTTCTGAAATTAACTAGGGAAATACAGAGCGTTTTAAAATGGTGAGTTTAAAATGAGAAAACAACAGCAAGTATCTAGAGGGACAGAATACACCAACGGAAACCCACAAACCACAAGCTAAGACATTGTTGCTTTGTGGACTGACCAAGACGAAATACTCCTCACAAGGGCTGCTTTTAGCTCATTACTAAATATTCAAGGGACCAAAAGTGTAAACTGCTCTGTTTTCCTAGATTTTGTTTTTCTTCCTTGTCTCCTGCAATTCTGTGTGAGAAATGAGAGGTAAGTGTAACCCTGACTATTGAAAACTAGCAGCTGGAATCTGGACAAAGACTACTGATTAAAGAGTAGCACCAAAAACCGATGACTCTGTTTTTGAAGCTGTCAAGAGGAGGAAGATTTAATGAAAGAATGAAAATCTAATCAAACAACCCTCTCCCTTTTTAGACAACAAAATGTATATAGGAGAGAATCCACACTCAGTATTAGCACTTTAGTAGAGGCATTAGAAGTGGGCTCAAAATACACCAGGATTTTAAGCCTCTTTGGTAGAGGAAGGTGGAATTTAACAGTAGGAAAACAGCCAAAGCACATGTGTTTCTCCTTTATTGTCTTAATCATGTACTACGTATATAATGGTTGGGTGAATAAAGCAAGAAATTTCTCTGGCTCAACAGTTACAGATTCTGGGGATGATGTCCTGGAATCAACAAATATCTACAGTTTAGATCTGTCTCCTCAGTATTTAGAGAATATCTTAATGCAGTTGCTGCCTGTAGAGATTTTTGTGACATTCTCAAGTGATCTGCACCATGTTAGATATTCCTTAGACTTCTGCTTTGCACCAGATGTATTTGTGTGGAATGTCATCCATATACAGGCTCTTTCTCTCCTGTTATGTGGGTCTTCTGACCACTCTGTCCAGTTACTCCCTAAGACATGTTTTATTTGCCACTACCTACTTTTTCATTTTATTGTGTTTTACTCACAGTCTTTCTGTCACTTTTCATGAATTTAAGGTTCTTAGAACCAGAAACTTCAGTTCATTACCATTTCCCTAGACCTAGAACATGTCCAGCCACTATTACATTCTTAATAGATATTTGGGGAATGGAAGAATGAGAATACTAATGAATGATAAAATATAGACACAATCTAGCATATTGAATTCTTGTTTTGTCAGGGAAAGTTATTTTGTCTTAATGTTCTGCTTCTTGGACTCTTTTTTTTCTCTGATGCTATAAAATGCATAGTTACCAGCATACGAAAATTTACATGAACTTTTTTTGTACAGCTTGAGAAGGTTTTGTTTAAGAAGGAAATAAGATTTCAGATAACTTGTTTTAAAGATAAACAAGTGATAGATAAAAGCTGAGGTCTTTTAGGCCTACAAAGTTTGATTGAAATTAGATAAAATGATTTATATCTAAGAGGAGGAAGACATGTAAAACATTAGTCAGCCATGAAAACACACATTAAAAAAGTTGTGGATACAACCTTGCTAATGCCCACTTACATATCCAAAAATGAAGCACCTTTGGAAGAGACACCTCAGCCAATGGGTCATTCTTCTATGGCATAGTTGTATCTTAACTTGGTGCAATTATGTGTTGGTTCTTTTTGAAACTGCATTCTGATTTCTTGGCAACAAAATTGTTTTTGCAATGTGATTTGACACACATGAAAATGTGATCTCCATGAGAAACATACTGGTAGTAGGAACTTGAAGCCCTTCCATCCATAATGATGGCCACTGCTCTTCTCATGCAATAAATTGGCATCAAATTTATATATCCACCCCATGAGCTTGATAAAAGTGAGTTGTTCCTGAAAGAGATATGCTGACAATTCGTATATCTGAGCTGGCTCAGTTCCCAGCAGTGTGATGAACCTTGATAAATTCACCAGGATGATGAATGAAGACCTTGTGAGGGAGGCACAAGCACTGAGCCAAAAATTTTTATTTGAACCTTTGAATTAATGTCCATTTACTGTCCATTACACAGTGGTTACTTAACGGCCGGCCATGTTTTGAATCCCACTAAGCAGAGTGTATGGTTGTATGTGAAGTGCAAGTCTCTTGCTCTATCTCTCAGCCCAAAAGGAAGAGAAGGAATTTGGGTATTAGAAACTCAGATCTTGGGCTCACTAGTCACATTACAGCCTGTCCCTTGGATTCTTCTTAATATGGTACATAGGTTGAAGAGTGATTTTTTTTTCCTTTTTTCCTGGGATGTCCTTCCTTCCCCTCAAGCTGAGCTGGGCTCTCAGTGCCTGCTTCATGTTGAAAGCCAAGGTCCCCAGCAGGGCATCTGCCTATAACTGAGGCCCAGGAGCCCAGATGGAGAAGGAGGAGCCCATGGATCACAACCTCCTTTTGCTTGCATTTGGTTGCATATGAATAAGGCTAGGCTTGGTGAAGGGTCAGCTCAGAGAGTTGTATCTTTGGTTCCACCAGTCTACTTCCTGACATCTCTCACTAGAGATGTTTCCTTTCTGCTTTAAACTCCACCCAGTTTGTATTTAGAGCAAATCTCATTTACATTCATGCCTTACTTCTCTGCAACTCCTTCTATTTAAAGAAAATCTTTAGTTGTATTATAGGAAACAGAAAACAAGTGATAAGGAAGGGTCTGGAAGGATCATTTCTTCATGTCTAAGATTATGCTTAAGTTTGGTGTAAGTTCAGGCAACACAGTGGATTTAGACGTTCACAAAGCCAACAGAGAGCAATAGTTAAGAGTATTGGGCTTGAATTTGGGAAGACTTGGTTTTGAAACTTTGCTTTGTCACTATTGATTTCAAATACATATATATTAGTTCTCTCACCTGCTAAATAGCAGTAACAAGCTCTTTAGAGTAGGGAGGTAAAACCTAAGCAAAAGATATCATTTCTGCTCCTGCATTGAGTTCTCTTTTAGTTCTGCTCAGAGGAAAGTCTTGTTCAAACCATTGTCCAGTGAGGCAATTAATCACCTGGAGAGACTTACCAGCGATCATGTGTACAGGGCAAGCTGACCCTCTTCTGTTCCATCCTTGGTCTTCTCATAGCCCTGTCCTGTCTTCCCTTGTACTTTCCATTTCTAAGGATCTACAGCCTTTTCCATTGTACTTCTTGGTGTCCCTTACAGTCTTTTCTGAGACCAGACACACAATCGTATTAATATTTTGTTTAATATATAACCCGATGGCTGTGTCAACTAATTACTATTTGGGCAGAGGCCAGCGAAGACAGGCAACATTTGTCAATGAACAAAATGGGGAGATGAGACAGTAGCATGGGAGCCCAGGATCATCAGCCCTGGGATGCTATAGATGGGGTATGAGAATCAAGGAACTCTGGTTGCTGGATGATGGAGTCGGTGTTGCCACTTCCCTGTGTCTACAGCACCTGATGCAGTGCTTAGCATAATGTAGGCCCTCAAATGCAGTTAGATAATATTTACTGGGGAGGGAAATCTAGGAACTTTGTTGTTTAAATCATATATGGTTGGGGACCTGTTGATTTGCCCTGAATATTAATTATAGTTTCTCTAAAAGGGGCTTAAAAACTACATGTTTACATTGCCCATGTAAAAAGCAAGTATCAAATGGCATTTATTTAAACTGTTAATGGTTTATGAACAGTTAGCAGCATAATACTCATTATACATGTCATTACATTTATATCAGATTGCCTTTGTTGTAAGTTTTGATTGCAATAGTAAACTCCACATATGCTTCAAGAGAAATGTTTATAGAATATGAAGCTTAATCCACAAGTAACAACAGAAGTGTTGTCAGTGCTGTATAGCAGACATCATGAGCTCAGAATCCATGGAATGTAGCACGTTCGTACACTCACCAGTTAAGAAACTGAGGGAAAGAAGAGAAAACTGCTTCTGACGACAGTAAGGCGGGGGTAGCCAGAACAGGAGGAGAACAGTTTTCAGAACACGATGCACAGCCCAGGTCTGGGGAAGGAAGGGCACAAAACAGAGGAGACTACTGACCATGAGGAACAGGAGGGATCATAAGCAGACACTGTGGGGTGGGACACCAGGGGGTCTGGATAGGATTTGCTTCTGTTCCTACAGTGCTGCTACGTTAAAATCCTAGTAAAGAAACATTGATTTCCACAGCACTCTGTTTTTTCCCTAAAATTGGAGTTACCAAGTTTGAATAGATTAATGATGAAGGGATTGAATAAAAATTAGACTTACAAAATTAAGTACAACTCCTATCTAGCAGTCTTAGCCTTTAGTATCTCTGAATATGCACTTATAAATAGGACCAGGACCACTGCACTTGTAATTAATTAAGATGAGGTAATATGAAAGTTATGTAAAGAATGTCACAGGAAGAGACATGGGATACACATGGGAAGAAGGCAGAGATCAGGGTGATACCTGGACAAGCTAAGGAGCTCCAAGGATTGCCAGCAACCCCCAGAAGCAGAGAAAGAGAGAGAGGGAGAGGGAGAGGGAGAGGGAGAGGGAGAGGGAGAGGGAGAGGGAGAGGGAGAGGGAAGGGGGGAAGGGAGGGTGACTGAGACAGAGACAGAGAGAAGAAACAGATTCTTCCTCTCAGAAGGAACCAACCAACTTACAGCCCCTTGATCTCAGACTTGTAGCCTCCAGAACTGTCAAACAATACACTGTCAGTGTTTGCCGACAGTTTCTGTAATTTGCTGCAGTAGCTTTAGCCAGTGAATAGGTTAATTCCGGTCATCAAAGAAACAGACATAAAGAATAGTATGTTATAGTGAATGGGTATGACATTCATCAATAAAGTCAACCACTTCTGTTCAATATTACTCCTGTTTCCTCTTAATAATTATGATGGGAGCTATAAAGGGAGACTCAACAGTAGAATGTTATAAACAACCTGTGATTTGCACCAATGGGTGTTGGCCCACTCCCATCCCCCACCCTGATGTAGCCACATCCTTTGTTCCTCCCCGCCTTTTTTCCTCTGAGTAAATCTGTTTACTACCCAGAAAAACAGGGAAGGAATAGGCCAGTTGCCTGGGGCAGATGGTGCAATGCTAACAGATGACACACAGAAAGCAGAACTTCTCATCTCCTATTTTCCTTTTACTGTTCTCTAGCCAGACTCTTCAAACTAGCATAAAAGAAACATCATTATGAGGAAATTGAAACAAAAGTCATTGAAAAAGATAGTGAGAGAATACTGTTTTCTTATTCAAGTGAGTTATGCTCAAATAATGAAAGAACTTAGAAAAAAAATAATTACTGAACCGAAATTATTTTCAGCAATTTTAAAAATAAGTTTTGTCTATTACAAAATGCTCCTGAGAAAGACAAATGTTGCTCTCATATTAAAGAAATATAAAAGATAAACTCATAGAAAATTCAAGTTCACATTGATTCCCTGAAAAAGTTTTTGCTTCTTTATTTTTTTCCTTACTGCATATGAACATGCAGAGAACAAATGAGAGAGAAATGGAGAGAGAAAAAATGAAGGAAAGGAGAGAGAATGAGAATTTGAGAGACAGAGAAAGAATAGAACAGAAAAGGCTGAGGAGGGAGAATAAAACATTAATTAGATTTATGAAAATTATTTTAAATTTACTGAGTACATACAACTCAATTTGCTTATAGCTTTTCTAACATCAATAACCCTGTAAAATTTCAGAGTAGCCTATTAAATAAACATGGTCTGTACCTTGGGAAAATAAAGATGATTGATAAGAACCCAATAAGGTTAAGGAAAAAGGGATGTTGAGCTTAGTTTTCTTCCTTCCCAACTTCCTTTCTCTTTATTTCCACATTTTCTAAGAGTGAAATTGACTTTATTTCACCCAAAGATACAGTGTCACCTATATCAGAGTGTGGCTGTCTACACGTTCTACATAATATTCCCCTCAAGCTAGTCAGACCAGGAGAACAGGCAGCACTGGTCTGGATGCTCATTCTAGTCCCTGAGTTCTGTTTTCTTCTCTGCAAGTCTCTTGTCCAGAGGCCTCCTTTCATTCCTTCTCTTCCTTTAAAAGACACAAATACTGGGCTTTTGCCTTGTCCACTTATCCTCATTCCTAATGTTCTAATTTTAGATTATCTTATCCAGTTGCCTATCTAAGAACTAGCTGTTGGCTGGCTTTAGTCGACTGACTTTGCTTAGGTCCTGCATCCGTCACTGATGAGTGGTCCAGGAAAACTCTTAGCAGTTTACCCCTCTGAAGTGAACCATCTTTAATGGGCCACACTTTTTTGGATTCCAGTGATTGTCTCACCCACAGGCTCACTTCTACCTCTTGAACTATGGCATTGTTATTCCTTCAGTCTGTGCTAATTGGACACCGACATATTACTGCCCTAAGGTGAAGAGCAAAGGTTTTAGAGTAAGACGGATTTTTAATCTCTAAAAAAAATATGTTTCAGATCCTATTTCTGTCTGGTTTCAAATCTTTCAAAAGGTTTCCTTCACACTAAGAATAAAATCCTAAGTCTATCATGACTTTCAAAGATCAGTCTAATTTGGGCATTGGCTGTCTTTGTCATCACTGCTCACTGTTCTTGACTTATATATAAAACTCAGTCTGGAGACTGTTACCTTTTCTTCTCTTTTCAAGCATGTCAATGCTGTTCCTGCTCTAAGGCCTTTGTACTTACTTGCTCTTTTCCCTCTGCTGATCTTCACATTTCTTGATCTTTCTTTTTATGTAAATTTCAGGTGAAATTTTCCTTCTTGGAGGAAGTTTCCTGATTACCACACCTCAATCAATCCCCCGAGCTTCATTTAGTTTCTAGAATGGTAGTATGATGTTTGAACTTGGTGGCACTTACTTCTCTCTAGATTTACCTTGTATATTTACTTGATTTCCTTGTTTTTTGCTCTTAGTTTGACCTCCAGAATGAGATGCTGCGTGAAAGCCAGGACTCTACTCCCAGAATCTGGATGGACCTGATGTGTGGTAGGTAGTCAACCAGTGTTTGAATAAATAAATGAATCCTTGTTCTATGGCAATAAACTCACAGCTTCTGTAGGCTTTAGTTAGTTGTTATCTTCACAAGGTAGTTAGCAATTTTCATCATCATGGGATTTTGTCAGAGTTGGATGAGATTACATAGGTCTACACAGTGAGGAGCAGAAACAGTACACTATAACCCCTAGTTAGGATTCATGTTAGTAGGCTTCCTGTTGTGGTAACAAAATAACTGAGGAAATCAACTTATAAGGAGGAGAAGTTTATTTTGGTTCAGGTTTACAGAAGTTTTAGTTCATGTATGCTTGGTACTGTTGCTTTTGGGTCTGTGGAGAGGCAGGACATCGTGGTGAACAGTTGCCCACTTCATGGTGGCTAGAAAGTGAGGAAAGAGAGGAGGAGGAAGCTGAGGTCCCAATATCCCCTTCACCCACTCCTGCAACTTGTTTCCATCAGGCTCTACCTCCTAAGGGTTCCACTGCATCCTAATAGTGGCACAGGCTAGTGACCAAGTCTTTAACCTATGGCCTTTGAGGATATTTGAAACTAAACAATAAGAGGGTTATTATGATAGTCTGAGAAATAGAGAGATGATAATTCTAACACAGGCTATTTCCTGAAGTACTCAGTTGTTTTCTCTGAGTGGGGATTAAAGAGGCTACAGGTTTGGAATACTGCATGTCCTCTGTCCTCCTGAACTTTTGGCTGCAAGATAGGGCCTGTCAAATGCGGTTGCTGGACTGTGTTCTTGGACCTGCTTATCCATGTTCCCTTGTCTTCTTACAATAAGCCAAACAAAGGATGGTAATTCCTCAGATTATAAAACTAATTTATTTCCCTTTTATGGATGAAGCTATTAGACAAGTATTTCTAGGTGTATCACAGAAACTTAGTATCTCTGTATTGTAGCAGTCCATAGGTCATTAATTGCTTTGGAATATGTATAGACAAATATAGGATGATGCTTTTTTGATATTAATGACTAATGAAACAGATATATCCAAACAACTCCCCATATTTTAAGATTCAAAACACACTCTCAATATTACAAATGATAATGAAAATTCAGTCCGAAGCCTGATTCCCTAAATTAGCAAGTCTGTATAATTACATTTGATTATACAGAGGGGATCTAATTCATTTACTTATCTACAAGTCTGTCTCTGTCATATTATCCTACAGAGTGATAAACCCCTGAGCTTTTGTATCTCTATCTTCTAGGTAAACAAAACAAAGTAAGAGTCCTACATGATGTCTGTGTAAGGCTGTTCCTTTGATGAAATCTATGTACTTATGTATGGATGAGAGGTAGCAGAAGGATGTATACCAAAATGTTAATAGTTGAGCTGAAAGTTTAGACTCCCCCTAATTTTTCAAACTGCACTTCTTTGACTATGCATGACTTTTATGAGTAGAAAACAGATATAGCAATCAGTGGCACCCTTATGAGTATATGTATGTGAAAGCTATGAACTTTTCTTGTTTGGAAAACTTGGGGGTTAGTTGATAGCAGCACTGGAAAAATGGACCACAGACCTTACAACCGTCAGAAGTGGTCCCCCAAGGGTAGCTCATGTGAAGGCTCAGTCACATGTTTTAAGAGGCTTATTCTGAAGTTGAGGTGAAGTAAACATTGGCTTAGGTTTAAGAATATCTTTTGATGACAGCTAAGAAGAGAACGATGGCCATTTGTTAGCTTGTCCATTCTCTAAAAGAGATGCCAAAGAGAGGCCTCCACACTGGGATGCCTAAAGTTTCCTTCTAAGCCATAAGAAAATATGATTTACCTTTTTACTACTCTCAATATTTTTATGAGTAGTACTTTTGCCATTGAGAAATTAATGTTCAGAAAGGTTATGTAATTTGCTGCCTAACCTAGATCTTGTACACTTCTGAGTTGAGATTTGGGCTTAGATCTTAGAGTTTGGTGTCAAAGCTCACACTTTCTATTATGCTGTGATACTTTCTCATGCTAAGAGTGTATACTCACTTCCTAACTTTCCTTTCCTCCTGTATATTTCCATATTCCCCTCTGTGAGTTCTCCTTTCACTACTGGGAGACTAGTGGCAACTAACAATATATTCAGCTTTTTGTTTGTTCTTGGTATTGACATTCCAGAGCAAAGAAATAGATGCCAATCCTTTGATAACAATCCCATTATTTACTACACTTTCACAAAGTTGAAGAGGTCTTAGGTTATAATTTTAAAACTTCCAGTGATGAACATTTTAAAAAAATTCTTAAGATTAATTACTTATTAAAAACCTTATTGTTTTAAAATATTAATTTTATAGTATGGATTCCTTCAGCAAAAAAGTTAACAATCCAGTAACAAATTGGGAGTAAAAGCACATGATTCAGTACTTTTTTTCAAAATTTCCTTTATTTTCACCATATATCTTTTCCTTTGTATGTGAATGTCTCAGTTCTTTTGCCTGGATTAATACCAAGTCGTACTTTCCCTGTGCATTAGTCATCAAACAGTGGCTCTTAATTGGGGCACGATGATACTCTGCTCTGGTGCAATCCCATATAAATTAAACCCAGCTCCCTGGGACGTGCTCAAGCAGAGCTCGTCCTATATGTACTTTAGCCCAACTGTCAAATCTTTTGTAGTCGGGACTCCCCCACGTTTGAACTATGTTGCTGCAGCAACAAGCTCAAGGAGAGCCGCTGTATGGGAACAGAACTAAGGAGGATGTTAAAGCTCAGGCGAACTGACCCCTTGACAGCCTAACATGGAGGCTTTTATCTTTGAATTTAACACATTTGTCAACTTGACAGGAAGCTTGGGCTGCAGACTCCTGCCCTCCTGAGACTTGGAGGCCCTGCAGAAAGAGCCTGGGCATGGGGCTCAGACTCGTGTAGGGATAAAGCTTTGTTGCCCAGCCTACTGTGCTAGAATCTTATTTCTCCTGAATGGGATTTTATCATCTATAAGATGGGATAATAAAAATTATTCACAGGAGTTCTTAAAAAGACAAATCATTAGGTAACGAAGAAATAAGGATATAAGAATAAACAACAAAGTACAAGCAAAATAATGGGTAAAATCCTCCAAATGAAGACCTTGTTTCACAAATCCTTGCACCTTAATTTTACACACCTTGTTGAACATTTATAAATTGTGCAGTTCCAGGCTCAGATTTTATCAGCTTCAAAAGAATTGTGCTTCAAATTGAGCAGCCTGATGCAGTAGAAGAAAAAAAAAGAAGCAAACAAAAAAACTGAGGGATTACACATGAAAATTAATGCCAATGAAAATAAATAAAGCTGATTAACAAACAGTAATCACTAGTCACAATTTTGGAAACATATTTTTGCACTTTATTACTGCCATTCTAGCTTTTAAATTATTGTGTTTCATCAAAGGAACATATACTTGAAGTGCCTGCAAGTGAAAATAATACATTTTTCAACTACTCACCATGTCAGTGTCAGATTGGCAATGAAAGTAGTTATTAAAACTTTAGCTGTGCTTTCAAGTAAGAAATGAAGTAAAACATAAATTGCTTTCATGAAGTGAAGCTGGTAAAAACGATTAATGGTAAAAAATATGTTTTATTTATTCTACCATGGAGCAAGGGGCACAGATGTTTAAAAATGGTTAAATATCAGTCTATTTTACTTAATAAGTGATAGTTATTTCCTATATTAAATAAAACTTAGTCTATTTATCCAGAGCTCATATTTAGGTCTCAAATTCAGTTTTGGCTGAATAATCAGAAGCCATCATTGTGGGCCAATGCCAGGAGATTTTTGGTAAGGATTCTATGACTTGGTTGTATAGAAGACCAAAAGGATTTGGTTAAGGTTGGCTTACTTGCACAAAGTCCAAAGATAAATTTAGTTGAAAATTGGTCACAGATAACTTTGCAGTCTCAAAGGGCATTTCTGACTAGACAAACAGTGTCTCCCAACATTCCCTCCACTGAAATAAACAGTCGAGTGTTCCTTTGCCACAGACTGGGTAAATACTAACTAAACTGTCTGCCGCATGCCAGTCGTAGCAACACTCCCTATTTTTTAGCAAAATATTTTTCCACTCAGTCCATCCAAGAAACTCTCCAAATCCAATACATTTCAAGGGGTTTCTCTATTTATCTCACTATTTATAGCTTTCAGACGCTGACAGGTAGGGGACTACCTTTTCTTCAGGATAAAGTTAGGAAGAGCAGTAGTAATGCAGTTTCATGATATGCTATACAGTACGAAGTATTAAAACAGTTCTTCTTCCTTCAGAATGTAAACATTAACAAAGGCTAGAAAACAGACTAAATCCTCTACAGGTACCATATTTGTGGCCATACTTATATCATGAAGAGCCTCCTTGGGCAAGGGCACTGGGACAGGGTCCAGAGGGGAAGCTAAGACTGGTCAGGGGTCACGTGTGGAGACAGCTGTTGTGAGGCTCCAGCACAGAATCCCAGCAGGCAGACATTTGTGTCCTCTTGACACTGAGGCAGAAAAGAACATAAAGGAACCACAGATGGCCACAGTATATACAGAGGGAACATTTAATAAATGACATACTGTTTACAAATATACTACCTTCCCCGTCCTTGTAGCAACCCTGAGTGATAGGTGAAGTCAATATTCCCCTCACTCTGTGCCCAAGGAAACTCATTTTCTGAGGAATGACCTGGCTGAGGTTACCTGTGTGGCGTGTGACAGGGCTGGAACCGGAAGCATGATTTCCGAACAGCTAACTCTGCTCCTTCCTTAGTGCCAATCCTGCTGCTTCTCCAAGCACTCAGACTCCCAGGGCCTCACTGGGAAGACAGTTCATCCAAATGGAATAGAAGGAAATTAAAGGAATCTGTTAGAAATTGAATCAAGTATTTTACTTGCCAGTAAAAGATTGTGTTGGGGGGTGACGAAAAGACAGCAATAGCCTGGCACAACTGAAACGTGGAAGTGTGAGTATAAATACCCAGTTCTTTGCTAGGATGTTAGTTGAACGTCAGTGTTCTCACCTGAGGAGCTTTAAAGCTGCTGTGGTGACTGTGATGAAATCACCAAGGATGAAGCCCCGCTGCTCCCTCTGAAGAGGCTGCTTTTAGGATGTGGCCCTGAGCACTTGTGTCAGGCTTCGAAGAGACAGGACTTGAAGGAGCCTGGAGGTGCACAATGGGAAAGCACAGGACGTATGACTGGAGTTATGGTTGCCAGGACCAGCATGCTCTTAAAGGGGCAGGAAAGAGGCATTTGATGGATAGAAACAAACAAAATATGTGTGAGGGTCAATGACTGTTAATTAGTTTTATCCTTATTTTTAATACATTTGAACACTTCAGATCATTATCTACTTATATCTTTTCACCAATGTTCAAGGTAGTTCTACCATGTCTTCCCTTCCTGCCTGCTTCCCTGCTTCCCTCCTTCTTACCCTCACCTTCCATTCTTCTTTCATTTCTTCCTTTTTCCACCTACTTCGTCCACCCCATTTTCTGTTCTCTTCCCCTCTTCCTTGTTTCCTTTCTTCTTTCCTTCTCTCCCTTCACCCTTCCCTTTCATTCTCCCCCCTCTCCTCCTTCAGCTGTTTATAGATCAGACTACTTCAGAGTATATTTCAGGAGTGTAGATTTGTTTGTCTAGGGCAGGGTTGTCAAATATAAGTCATGCATGCTGCCACACCCTGGCCATGACAGACAATGCTAATCAATCACCATTCTCTGGCATGATCTCAGGATTTGCTTCAAGGTACACGGGTTGGTTAGAGTTGGTACAAGTGATAAAAGCTCTTTGCCAACACAAATCTAGAACTCAAATGGATCAAATAGGACTTTCCATTTTAAAAAGATAAAAGTATACTGAAAACCCACTTCCTTTATCCTTTTCAAACATCTCCCCCTTGCTGTTTTTATCTCAGTAAGAGCCTCAAGTAAAAATAGACAAATGTTATATGAAGTCATAATTTAGAGAATTGAGAATTTAGCAAAGATATTTTTTAAAAGTCTGTATATATTTCATGAATGAATAGAATCTTTTGAATATTTTACCAGACAAATTTCTTCTGGATATTTGGCTGTTTGCCCTATGTAAATTTATATTTTCCTGATGCTAAAATTCAGTCTTTCATCATTAATGAAATGTATTGTGTGTCTACACACACACACGCATTGAGGTTGCGAGCTTGGTCCATAAGGTCTGATTTAGAGTCCCAGCTGTCTGTTTTCTAGCTGAGTGCTCTTGTACAAGTTCACTTGACCTTTCCTAGCTTCAGTTTTCTCATATTAAAAAAAGGAAATAATAATCATTGCTATCTCCTAGCATTATGGGGAAAAGTAAATGAAAGAATTCATATATGAATAAATATAGTATTTAGCACATAGTAATAATAGATGTAAGTTTCTATGTGTTGTATTAGCTAATGCTATTCAGGGTGAATTAAGGACTTTGCTGCTTGCTGAATTGTTTGACTGAATGTTGCATTTCTTTGTTTTTGTGGGTTTAAGTCAGAGTTTTAATACTAGTTGAATTCTGTTCTGTGGTTCCACCCTGATTTCTTTGTGTGTTTGAACTCCAAGAAAAATGTCCCAGTTTTGGTAGCTGATATATTCAAACTACTAGTGCTGGAAGAAAAATTATCTGTCATTGAAGTAGATGAGAGGTGACATGACAGACTGTGCACTCTATCTTAAACATTCATAACATGCATAATACGGTCCCTAAGGAGCGAAATAACTCCATTAGAGTCTTTGTAGTCCCTTGTATCATGGCTCTCCTTGAGCAAAGCCATTACCATTCTAAAACAGCTATGCCTGTTTGGGGAATAAAACATCTAGGAAAAAAAGGCATTTCATATATATAACAGCTGATATGCATTATTATTTAGGTGTGTGTGTGTGTGTATGTGCAAAAACAAATGTGATCGAGGTGTGTACATCCATGTGTTGCATATAAGCATGTGGTTTAAGACCAAAGATTTGGAATATTAGATTCATTAGCTTGGAGTAAGTTTGAAGGTGAAACACTTGCAATCTAATCCTTACTTTGCTAATTTATTTGTCACATGATTTCAGCCTTCTGTTAAATCTTTGGTAACACTTAAAATGAGGATAAGCATATGCCTCCATAATTCTTCATAGGAAGGGCTAATTTATGTAAAATAATGAATAGTAAAATGTTTGGCACATATCAATCTCTCAATTAATAGAGCTATTAATTATAATAAAAACAAGTAAAAAAGTAATTAAAATAATGTCCATAGCAAGAAAAACTGGTTTTTCAACTTCATTATTCAATGTCTTGAATTGATTTTTATTCTATAGAATAATCATTTGCTAGCTTAAGTAATACATCATTCTTAGATTATAACTGTCAAGTGAAAACTTTATTAATCCATGCCTCCTCTGAGAAATTCAAGCACTTGAACAAATGACTACCCTCCTGATCCTTGGTTTCCCAATCCAAGAAGGAAGTCTACCTCTGTGGCTCCATTCTGCCATCCATTCTTTATCCCTCTTGGAAGGATGAAGTTGAACAATAGATTTTACAGAACTTTGCAAAAAGTAGACTCATACAACTGGAAAACAGATGCTTATGAAATTTCAAATATTGGCAGGCAATGGTCGTAAAGAAAATCAGAATATTACTACATAACTAATTAGCCCCAACAACGGACTATAAATTTGTTAATTATTTGGAAGAATGGACTCATATTTGTTTTTAATAAGAGAGTATACCAGTGAAGATTTTATCCTTAACACCTACTGGGGTAATGGGCATCTGCAAAAGATCCCTTGGACTTGTAACAGGAAAGAAATGCTCACAGGTGCATCATGATGATAGCATTTGATCAGTGGACACTCCTGAGTCTCTGCTGATGATGCCAGTGTGAGAACACAAGCAGAGGTTTCACCAAATATCCACTTGTAAACAGCTGCTCTGCTGTCAAAACTTGGAGTTGGATTGTAAAAGAAGGGCCTTTTGAGTTTTTCTAGGAAAGAAAAAAATCACTCTTAGTTACTGAATTTTTCAATGAGAAACTCTGAATCAGCTCAGTGGCTAAGTTTTAAAAATTAATTTAGAGTGGATATATAAATCTACCATTTGCTTCCATTTATATCCACATTGTAGGATCATAAGTCAAACATGATTTCTATCATCAGTAAAACAAGGTAATCATATCAGCTTTACAGGATTTATGAGCCATCAATAAATTTGCAGGAGAAATTCTTTTTGTAAGTAAATGTAAATATATACATTAGTGAAGTATTCCCCTATTATTTTTTAAATTCTCACT
The DNA here is from genome assembly GCA_004025085.1 of Thryonomys swinderianus. Lineage (NCBI taxonomy): Eukaryota > Metazoa > Chordata > Mammalia > Rodentia > Thryonomyidae > Thryonomys > Thryonomys swinderianus. The sequence continues at coordinate 70,479 of PVIC010000943.1, read as the reverse complement.
AATGTTATGTTCAATTTGTAATGTTGGGAAATTACTTTGAATCATTAAATGATTTGTCTGGGTTAAAATTTGGCTTCTTGAAAAAAATCTTTGTGATATACAATCTCAATAATATTACTAAAAAGGAGAGTTTGGGCTATTTTCTGTGATTTGCAGATACTGGAGCACATACTTATGGTTGTCAGGGAAATAAAGTTCCACTTTGGGTGCTGTGGGAGGCTACTGGTGGGACCATGATAGAACATGGGAAGGAGGAAGCTCAGTAAGATATATGGGATGTTGGTTAGAAGCAAGAGGTATTTAGTCAGACACATCAGGATTTTAGCACAAGTTCTACTACACACTAAAAGTACCCTAGCTTTCAGATCTGTTAGGCATTTACTAAGAACTATATCAAATATGTGAGGAGACGATGCCACCTGAAAAATAGAAACACATGAAAAATATTAATTCTTAAATAGTAGGAGAATTCCATTTTTCTTTTGCAAGAGAAATGTTTTAGCTTTAAAGTGGACTAGTGTGCTGTGTTCTTAAGATGTACCAATAAACTCAATAAAGGGAAAAAAGTGGATTAGTGAATAGTGAAATAAAGGAGTACAGTGATTGTTATTACTATGATTTTTTTCAAAAGCCTTGAGACACAGAATTAGAAATGTCAGGTGTGGGATTTCTTTGATTTGCCTTTGGAGAATGTGGAGATGAAAAGGTTAATAGTAGATTATGAATATATATGTTTTTTATAAAGTTATAATTTAAATATAATTTACCCATTATAAATACAGTTTAATACTCTGTAGATACAATTCAATGAGCTGGGGAAATTTCATAAATTATGCAATTATCACAACAACCTGGTTAAACATAATTTAACTACCACAAGAAGATTCCTAGGGTCACTTTGTTATCAATTCCCACTCCAAAATTTAATCCTAGGCAACCACTAGCTTCTTTCTGTCTGTGACCATTAATCATGAGGTCAGCTCCATTAGATTAAGATGTATTAGAAAAGGACACTGCTTGGCATGTTCAGGTACGTCACGTAGGTTTTGCCCTGGGTGCATGGTCCCAGGTCTATTCCTCTCTGGCAGTGTTCTCCTGCTCTGCCCCCAGCGCCCTTGAACCGAGCAGCTTTTCTCCTCTGTGATCTTCCCATGTGGTGGCTCTGCTGCCAAGTATAGATTGAAAATGCAACTCAATTAAACCTTTCTTCTTTCAAATTGACACTGTTGGGCATTGTGAATCAATGACAGGAAGGCGGACTAACATGTTATCCTTTGCCTTTTAAAACAGTTTCATATGAAAGAAAACTTATACTATAAGCTTTTGTGTGTACATGGTTACTTTAAATTAGTATAGTATTTTAAAAATTTACTTATATTGTCAATAGTTCCTTTGTTTTTATAGTTATGTAGTATTCCATTGTTAGATATATCATGTATTGCTTATCCAGTCACCAGGTGATGAACATTTAGATTGTTCCTTGTTTGGGGCTTTTGGTACCACTATGACTATATAAGTATTTATATGGACATACACTTTTAATACTCTTAGATGAGTATCTAAGAATGGAATTGCTAGATTATAAGATAAATATGTTTACTTAAGAAATTTTCAAGCTATTTTCCAAAGTGTCTGCCATTTTACATCCCCACAGGCAATACATGAGGGTTCCTGTTTTTCCACATCTTCTCCAGTGCTTGGTATTATTAGTCTGTTGGATTATAGCCATTCCAGTGGTGTTCTTCATTGTGGTTAAATTTGCATTTCTCTAATGACTAATAATGTTGAGCTGCTTTTTATGAGTTAATTAGCCATTAGAATGTCTTCTTTGTTAAAATATCAATTCAAATATTTTTTTTTCAATTTTTGGGGTGTTTCCTTTTCATACTATTCAGTTGGAAGAGTTCTTTAAGTGCTTTGTATGCATGCAAGTCTTTCATAAGATAAATGATGAGCAAATATTTTCTCTAAGTCTGTAGCTTATGTTTTCACTTTCTTAATGATGCATTTTGGAGAAAATCTTTCTGTTGTTGATATTGCAACTTACTATGTTTTCCTCTTACAAACAAACTGTGTTTTTCATTTATACTTAAGAATTATTTGCTTAACAGAAGATCAAAAAATTACTTTATTTGGGGAAGGTTATAGTTCTCTTACATTTTACATTAATTTTTATACACAGAATGATTTAAAGATCTAAGTTCAAAGACTTAGACATCTGATACTTTCAGTATAATTTATTGAAAAGACTAGCTTCTCTGCATGGAACTGTCTTTGTAATTTTGTTGAAATTAGGTGGGTATGAAAGAGTTTGTTTCTAGGCCATCTAGTCAATTCTCCTAATTAATAAGTCTGTTCTTAGCCAGCACTACACTGTCTTGATTATCGTGGATTTATTGAAAAAATTTTAATCAGTTAGTGTAATGGTATTCTTCTTAAGATACCTTTGACCGCTCTAGGTCTTTTGGATTTTTATATAATAACTTTAAGGATCAGTTTCTTTGATTAAATCCACTGGGATGGTAATAGGGATCTCTGTCTTTTGCTTTTCCCCTTACACTTTCAAGAATCCCTTCTGTGGCGGGCCGTAAAGACCACTCCCCAAGATGGCGGCTAGCAATGTGGCGGGCCATAAAGACTGCCCCCCAAGATGGCGGCTGGCAGCAAGCCAGAAACCTCTGTTTAACACAAACAAACTAACTGCAGAACTTATATGGTAATATCTGTGGGCGGTGGGAGGGGCCTCAAGAGGAGAATGTATATAAGCACCCAAGACAGGAAGTGGGGGGGAGAATAAAGATCAAGCTTGCACTCCGTGTGTTGCGTCTCTCTCTGCGGGATCAGCGAGGGTCGTGACACCATTCCATGAGTGCTGAATATTTGATCTTACTTGCTAGTATAAGTGTTTGCATTTGCTTTCAGTGTTTCTTACTTTGTGCTTTTTTAAAAAATGATTAATCTATCTTTAAGTTCACTGGGTCTTCTGTAATTTTTCATTTGTTGTTGAGGCTGTTGTAGACATTTTTTGATCAATGTATTAATTCCAGAATTTCCAAGTGCCTCTTTTGGTAATGTATTCTCCACCAAGACTCTTGATTTGCTGGGTATTGTGATATTTTAATTCACTGTGTTACCAGGTTCTGGGGTACTGAGGTTTCCTTCTAGAGGTGGTTTCTCAGTTCTTTCTTTCCTGAACAAAGAATTGGTCAAGGCAAGTGCAAAAGATAGGTGAGGTTTTACATTTACTAAAGGTAGAAAAAAAAAATGTGCTCTGTACAGCTAGTGTGGGCCAGGCAGGAGTAGGAAAAGAAGTCCACCCTGCAGGTTGAGAGATGACCACTGTGAAAGAGAGAGCACAGTGGCCAGGAGGTTAATGGCTGCAGTCTTTTGAATCTGTCTTTGCTCACGTTGACCTCAGGGCTAGGCCTTCTTATCAAAAATATGCTTACAGAACTGAGACTACTTCCTTCTGATTGGTTCCATGTGCAGGACTCTCACACATCTCTTGGATTCTGGGATTGACAGGTCAAACGACCCTCGCCCTCAAGTTGCCACACCCTAACTTCCTGCCTCAGTTGAATATGAATTAAACTCATAGTCTCTATTGTCTGCTTGATTTTTTTCTATGTATGGGCGACTTTTATTTTTTTACTTTTTGTAAATTTCGGTTGAAAATTAGATACTTTATGTGTTGTAATAGAGAATGTATTGTGCTAAAGAAGGTTTTGATTTTTTCCCCTTTCTCTTTGTATGTTGTCTGGGCTCAGAATATGACAATCTCTCATTATACAGGTTGATACTGATGTCTCTGCTTAGTTTTCTAACCTTACCATTATTTCTTAGCCTGGATTTATGAGGATTGCCTTTGTTTTAGTATGCTTAGTGATCAGCCAGCAATCTGGGTAAAGACGATGTTCAAGCTACTCCAGTACATAAATAAGGGTTCAAACATGTTGCAGTCAATATGTATTTGGTTTTGAGTTTCATGTTTGAAAGTGAGTAAGTTTTCAAATCATTTTTGTTTTAAACTTTAACTAGGTCTTTCAAGTTTCCTCTTTGTGTACCTGTAGAGTACTGGTAGAGACTCTGAATGGTGCTGTCTTTTCTGGATCTCTTCCTAAAGCTGTGAGCTTTTCTTAGTTTTTCTCTATAGAGTTTGCCAATGCAGTATTTCCCTCCATCCTAAAGCAAGTCTCATCCTTCTGGGAGCAAAACTGTTGATTTTCTGTTCTGCCTTGTTTTGATCCTCAAATGAATTGGGGAGCTTATACGGATGGGAATACCCTCAGGCAAGAAGGTCAAAGACTCCTGTTGTTTTTACCCTAAACCCTAGCAATTTTCAAGAATAAATCCTTCTCAGTTTGTGGCCTGCCTTTTGGTCACTTTCCAGACCTTTGACATGGTTGTTTGTGACAGTATTGTCCAGTTTTATCCTTGCTTTATGGAGAGAGGATTTTTCTGACTTTCTCATGTCACCATAGTAAAAAGATTCCCCTAGGCCTGAAGGTGTATTTTTAATTTATAAAACATGCATATTTTAAGATATGCCTTGTACTTTCTTTTTTCTCTTTCTGCATATATGTGCATATATATTTATGGATATAAACCCAGTCTTGTAAAATTGTCTGTGGATTGTCTATGTTATGCATGCCCCACAGGGATTCCATTCCTCATAATATTGTCTAATTCATTCCCTTGACTCTAACAAAAAGGCATTGCAAGTTGAAGACAGAACATTTAATGTGTATAAATTCACATACAGCTATAATTTAAGAATAATAACATTTATTTGATTAATTCGATTTGTGTAATCTGTGATCCTCATGCCATCATTTAATTGTTACTATAGAAAAGCAAATTTTTCTGCTTCATTTCTCACTTGGAAAGGCATTTTTAGGAAAGTAAATTTGGTGATGCCACCTTATGTGAAAATCAGTTGTGTTTGTGTAAACTAGCAATGCACAGTCAGAAAAGAAAAGAGGAAAAACAATTCCATTTATAATAGCATCAGGAGCTCTGGTGGTGCGTGCTGTACTTATATAACAGTATTGAACAGAATAAAATACTTAAACATTAATTTAAGCAAAGAAGTGGAAGACTTGTCCATCGAAAACCACAAAACATTACTGAAAGACAACTTGAATGACATAAATAGGTAATATATCCCATATTAATGGATCACAAGACTTTCTAGTATTAAATGCTCCTATTAACCAAAGTGACCTGCCATGTCAAGGGAATCTGTTATCAAAATACTGATGATGTGGTTGCAGAAATTGAAAAAAGATTTTCAAAATTGGCACAGTTTTTCAAATCACCCCACATAGGCAAAATAAAAAGAATGAACAAAACCGGTGGCTTCAGACTTCCTGATTTCAAAACCAAAAGCTCTTTCTCCAGTGCTCCACTGTCCAAAAGATAGATAGTCAAACCGGTGGAACAGAATAAATAGCATCCCATATGTACATGATCACATGATATGTGAGAAGGATGCTAAGGATGAATATGAAACCAAAAGCACAGGCACTCTAAGTAAAGGCAGGCAAGACTATATAAAACTTGAAAAACTTCTCAGCAAGAGAAAAAAATCAACAGTGGGAAAGTATAATATATGGAATGAAAAAATGCCAATAAATCATATATATCATATGGAAAATATGATAAATCAAATTGGCATATATTGGCAAACCATATATGCATATATGTGTCTCTATATATGTTAATAGCCAGAAAATATAAAGAACTCTTACAACTGAAGAACAGAACACCAAGCAATCCATTTAAAAAATGAGTGAAAAAATAAGAATTATGTCATATGCTGGTACAAATTCTCAATATTGTGTGTGATCTCGATGTGTATATGTAATGTACCAATAAAAATTCAAATTTATAAAAATGAGCAAAGGAATTAAATTGACATTTTTCCAAGGGGGCAATGCAAATGGCCAACAAGGATGTGGAAAAATGTTTAACATTATTAACCATCAAAGGGAACACAAGTAAAACCACAGTAAGATATCACCTTATACTTGTTGGATAGATTCTGTTGAAAACCTAAAAGTAAAACTGGAGAGTTTGTGAAGAAATTGGGACCATTGGGCTTTGCTGATGGGAATATACAGCTGTGGAGTTGCAGTGAAAAACCTTACAGAGGTTCCTCAAAAAGTAGAAATGCCAGGGGCCAGGAATGTAGTTCAGTGATGCCGCAATCTGTTTGGCAAGTGCAGGGTCCTAAGTTTGATCCCTGTTCTGAGGTTAAAAAAAAAAAAAAGGATACATCATCAGTAGGCTCACATCATCCAGTAAACCTACTTCTGGGTATATTTACAATCTATGGAATGAAAAAAATGGCAACAAATCATATATATCATATGGAAAATATGATAAATTGAAGGAAAACATAGTCTGTGTGGTGGAGCACACCTGTAATCCCAGAACTCTGGGAAATTGAGCCAGCAAGGTCACTAGTTCAAGGGTAGGACGGGAAACATAGTGAATTTACAAAGACTCTATCTGAAAAAACAAAACAAAATGAAATTTAAAAAGAGCTGGAATATAGCTCAGTGCTATAACCAGCAACACACATACATTCCCATCTACCCACGTGTGTATGTGTGTGTGCACACACACACAATTAAAAACACTACTTTGAAATGATCCTTGCATACTTATGTACATTGTAGTATTATTTAAAATAACAAAATGAGAAAAAACTAAAGTGTCCAATGAAGGATAAAGTAGAGATAAATTATTCAGCCTTAAAACACATAAAAAGTAAGTTATATCATATACTAGAATCTGAATGAACCTTGAGGGCAATAAGCTAGGTGAACCTTGAGGTGAAATAACCTAGCCACAGAGATACAAATACTATACAGTTGTATTTACATAATATATCTAAAGTAGTAAAACTTTAGAAGGGCAGTTGCCAGGGGCTGGCAAGGAAAAAGAGAATTTGTTTAATGGATATAGAGTTAAATTTTGCAAGATGAAAATATTCTATGAAATTACAATGTAACAATATGTGTATGGGTAATATACTGTACATAAAATGATTCAGACAGTGAATTTTATGTATTTTTCATAATAAAAAACAATTTATTGAAGATTTGTGGTGACATGTAAAGCACTTAATAGTTGTCACTCTCATTGTTGCAACAGGGGAAAAAAAACTGGAGAAACTGAAAATCATTGATGTTTTTGCCTTGGCTGACCAGAGAACTGAGGTTGTAAAGTCAGTGCAACCCTGATATCTGGAGGCATAGCCTCTCCAAAAAGATACAGTTATTAAGACCTGCAGGCCAGGAACAGACGTCATGGAGTCAAGAACTGGTAGGAACACTTAGAAGTGGATTTGCTACATTGCAGGCTGACTGTGGACTAGCTTAGGAGCACAGACCTGTAGGAGTGGGGGCTTGCAGTCTTTGGGGAGAGGCATGTTTTGACAGGCTTCCCTCTGTGACTCAGCTACAACCTGAATCCTGATGACCTCAAAATGCACATATTGATATCCTTACCTTCAAGGCAATGCTGTAGGAGGTATATAAAACTTGATAATAGTAATAATAATAATAATAATAATAATAAATAACTATCTTACTGGCATTTCCTCTACTGTTCTATTATTTCAGAACATATTCCTCTTACTCATTCAAAACACATTTACCATAAAATAAGTCTGGGGCTAGGCCTGTAGCTCAGTAGTAGAGTACTTGCCTGTCATGTGGGGAAAAAAAAAGTTCAAAGAGAGGAAAACGGTCTGCCATTTTACTACACTGGCAGTGGTCTCATACATGTTCTGTGTAGTGGGTCTTGACTTCATCAAGAAGCCACGTCCAGTGGTTGACTTTTGCCATCTAGTTTTGTATAGGATATACTGAATTTTGTGCAAGGAAGAAATTGCCTAATGACATGTGTCCTCATCATTAAGCAATACATGGCTGTATTATACTGTCCCTCAAAGGAGGAAGTAAAATGCTCATCAGGACATGGTGACAAGAATAAATTTGAAAGGAATGCTTACAAGGGGGAGAGCAGATGCATCTCCCGCACAGGATTGCAAGTAATTTTTGTAGATAGTTCTCCATTTCTCCATTAGAAAAGTAGAACATAACTCCCACTCTTAAAGTGCAGGCGGTATCTAGTCACTTTCTTGTAATAAGTGTGTGTGCAAAGGAAGAAAAAGTGACTTCACAGAAGATAAACTGACAAACATTACCTCTCTTAGGTGGTCAAACATCAACAGTGATAAACCATATTGACAATATGTCCTTTTGATATGACATGGTAAGAGTCACACTTTGTCTCTGTGGTCTTCCTCTCCAAGCTCCACAACCCCAGACTAACCATGTGAAAAACATCACACCAGTCAAAGTTGAGGTACATTTCACAAAAATATCTGACCAACATCCCTGAAAACTATCAAGTTCATCAACAAGAAGAGCCATTTAGAAACTGCACAGTCCAGAGGAGCCTAAGGAGACATGAGACTAACTGGAATGTGATATTCTAGCTGGTCTTCTGGAACAGAAGACAGATCTTAAGAAAAGCATAAATGAATTTGACTAGAATACGGATTTTGGTTAGTCATAAATATCAATATTGTCTCACTATTTGTGACAATAGTACCTATTAACTGAAGACTTTAACGATAGAATAACTACATGTGGGGCATATAAGAACACTTTGCACTATTTCTGTGGCCATTCTATAGACTTAAACCTGTGCTAAACTAAGTTTATTTTAAAAACTGAAATTACTCATACCATATGAAAATTAGCTCTAGACAGATCAATCTGTGCTAAACTGTTTATTTTAAAAACTGAAATTACTCATACCATATGAAAATTAGCTCTAGACAGATTGATCTCTTAAATATTAAGGTCAAAACTTCAGTTTATAGGAGAAAAAATTATTTAATATTTTTAGGTAAGTAATGTGTGTGTGTGTGTGTGTGTGTGTGTAGTACTAAGACTTAAAGCTAAGGCCCTGCATATACTAGGCAAAAGCTATTCCACAAAGTTATATCCCCAGCTGAGTAAGTGGTGATTTAAACAAAACACAAAGGTACCAAATTGTGTGTGTAAGGGTACACAGATGACAAATTACACTTTAGAAAAACTGAAGACTTTTGTTTAGAAATACTACCATTAGCATGAAAAGAGAGGGTGCAGTTTATAAGAACAATGTAATTTGCAGAGATTAATATCCAGTGTATTAAAGAACCTAGGAATCAATAAAAGTAGGTTCAAGTACTTAGAAGTGCACAAATACATAAAAAGTCATATTACAAAAAATAAAAAAACCAAAATGTATCCTATATGAAAGCTGTCCAATCATATTAATAACCTGGGAATTAAACCTGAAACTCAATGAGATGCTATGCTGTATTTATGAGTGGTAAAATTAAAATTTCAATAATTACAAATGTTGAGGAAGGTAGAGTTAGGTCAACTCAGTTACTGTAGTGAGTCTAATTGGTGCATCCAGCTAGAAAATATTTGTAACTCTTAGTGAAGCTGAAGATGTTTTCTGTCGGCAGCTCAGATACTTCACTTTGAGATATAAACCTTGGACACCCTATTCCAACATATATATGAGTCTTCATATATGGGTGCTTTCACCACATATATGCAGCCTACACATTGGGATGTTCATGAAATTATTGACTCGAATAGCAAAAACTTGGAATTTTCCAAGTGCATATTGGTATTTGGCTACATTGTGGTATCATCTTTTCTTTTGTTTATTTTTATCTTTATCAGGACATTGTATATACACATCATGATCACAATGAATATTGGGAATCTGTACCAGTATATGACACGATTTAATTTTCATTTTTTTCCCATTCCCCTACCCATTCTACAACCTGGACCCCCTAAATGCATAGGCTTTGTTTCCCTTTTTTATTACCATCACATTTTTTCTTTACCCCCCATTACTCACCCATCCATCATGTTTTCCTTTGATTATTTTCTATTTCACAATATCCATCATATATTCTGGAGCTCATTAACATCTTCAGTTTCTCATACCAGAGAGCAGATATGATATTTACACATGTGACCTATTTATTTCACTTATGAGTATGTCCTGAAGGTACATCCATTTGAGTCTAAATGACTCCAATTTATCATTCTTTAAGGCAGAGTAATACTCCATTTTTATAGAAAAACTGCATCCAGTCTCCACATTGTAGTATCTTAAGTAGAGAAAGAAACAAATGTATACATGAAAATAGATCAATATCAAAAGTAATTATAAATGATAATTCTCAGAAACCATCATTCAGCATGATGCTATTTATATAATATCAGAAACATACCAATGTAAATATATATTATATTTGGGAACATATATACATGAAAAAATTCTTGGAATATTAAAGCAATCAGATGTTAATGTACATTTGTATGAGTCTGTACCTATAGCTACATTTCATGGCTTTTCTTTTTCTGCCTCTAGCATGTCAGTTTTTGTTTGTTGAGTATGCATGCATTTGGCAGTATTCCCTTGTGCCCTTGTAATTTGCTCCTTTTTATTTTTGGTGGCTTAGGAAATAAGATCACTAAGTTGTTGACTATTACATAAGACAGGCAGTCTCCTAATTTGGGTCTAGGGCATTTGCCTGTGAAAAAGTTGCATGACCTTTTGTGCATAAGCAGTGCAACATTCATTTATTTAACAAATATTTAGTAATTTCCTGCCACATGTCACCTCTATTCGGGGTTTTTAGAAATATATCAACAAGCAGTAAGACAAAGTCCCTGATTATGTAACTTATAGTCCACTGGCATCTATTTGAAGTCTTCAGTGTATTCTAAATACACATCTGTACTTTATAAGTATGTGAAGAAATTCCGTGCATATAAATATGCATAGCTCTTGCATTGCAAAGTACATGCGTTGACATATAAATTGTTAAGATGTGTAGGTGTCAGCTCCACATGTATGACTGCAGACAATAAGTGATTTTTGACGGGCTTGATAATGATGCTGTACAAAGGTTGAGTGTGGTTGTACTACCTGGCATATTCTGCTCTCTTGAATCATGTTTATTACTGCCTTACCAAATAATGGTTGGACATAAAGCAAAATACATTGTCTCTCTCTTTCTCTCTCTCTCTCTCTCTCTCTCTCTCTCTCTCTCTCTCTTTCTTTCTTTCATTCTTTCTTTTCTTTCTTTCTTTCTGTAATTGTGGGTGCAATTCTGAGGGTGGAATCCAGAGCCTTCTGTAAGCTAGGTGAGACCTCTAACAGTGAACTTCCAGCCCTGATGACAGGAAGTTTCTTTCCAAGTGAACTAGGGGAATAGATGTTATCTGTGCACAGAATGGGCAGTATTTCTAAAGCTGACTCATGAAACTTCAGGAGTGACACTCAGCACATCAACTGATCATCTGGGGCCCTATGACATCATGCTGATGGAGCAGTGTAAGACTTTCTTTTCCAAACACTGACTGCTGGTCATTAGTCATGGTTTTGGTGCAGAGTGGGTAAGTAGGAGCACTTATTCTGTTCCTCTTTGCTAGTTCTTTATTTCTGAAAGGTTTATTTACATCTATGTCTGGAGATTTAAACTCAATATAAAAAACCAAAGAAATAAAACCTGGCCATTCTTACAGGATAATATAATCATACTTGTGGCATGTAACTGTCTAATAGCATTTTCAAGTTATTTCCCTTGAAATGCAAATTGCACCTTCATGGGTTGTCACTCTAACAGTGTTACCTGACTCGGAGACATGAGCTGATTTAAAATGTCTGTTTCAGTGGTCATTGGAAAAGAACTCTCTTTCACAGGGTTATGACACTAATGGGGAAGCATTTGAATATAAGAGAATACTTGAATTTTCTCAGAGCATGAGAGTATGTGGCCTCAGGACCCATATTCTCATCTCATTGGGTAAAAATAATGATGGATCAATATGAAGGGCCAGGTGGCCTCCTAGGTTAATTTACTAGGAGTTGCCCTCATGACCAGAGAGTTTATATAAACATCTTGTCTCAGAATGAGCCCCGTGCACAGGATGTTTGTGGTGAGCTGTCTCTCTGCTCCCTTCTCTAGTTTAAAACAACACGTATTTTAAGGAGTTTCATCCAAGTCACATGAGGGTTGTTTTCTCCTGAGGAAATTCCCAGGGCTGGATCAGCAGGTGGGTTGCAGATCAGAGGCACTGGGGGTGACAGCTGTACTTGATGGTTACCTGGCTTCTCCTGCACCTTCTTCAGTGGGCACCTGGGGGTGAGCCAGCCACTCCCAGCCATGGGTGCTGTTACCTAGCTAATTTACTCAAACTGTAGTTTTGAAAGGTAGTAAAACAAATAGTCAACATCCATATAGAAGGTACACTTAATGCATAAGAACAGACACATCTAGCTTATGGATTTAAAAAAAAAGGGTTGTATGTTTTATAGTTCTAAGTGATTAGTTTTATGCTATTTTGCAGAGTAAACTCAGTGTGGAGGTCATAATGAATGAAATCCCTAGATGTTTACCATACCCCCAAATTAAATTGCATTCTTAATTGTTTTGCAAATACATTGGCTTACTTAATTAAATAGGAATGACTCTATGTTGCTATAGAGGATAGACTATTGAAGCTTTTAGGACTCATTTCAAATTAGCTATTCAGCTTGATTAACAAATTTGGCCCATTCAGGTTTTTTGGTGCTGTGAAGTAATGTCACACTTTAAGGGACTACTAAAACAAAATTTTTTAAAAAGTATGCAGATGTTATTTTTAATAGTTATAAATAAAAAAATGAAATGTTTATCTTGGAATTTCAAATTTTGCAATTTGAAAATCACACCTTCTCTTATGCATTTTGAAGAAATAACTACAAATAAATTTTAAACTACTTTATACATAGACAAATGAGAAAAATAAAATTATTTAATGTCAAGCACCATCATAAAAATAATAGCACACAGACAAAAAAATTTATATTTTGAAATCTCCACTATCATAGAGTGAAAAATCATTTGAGCACATATGAAACATTCTAATATAAAACTGTACCTTACAGGAATATAGTGGAGAAATCGATCTTATTTTTGTCTTCATCAATTACTGGTATGTATTCATTTTCACTTATAATCTAACATTACATTTGAAAACATCCAAGGAGGCTGAGGTTTTAGCTCAATGGTTCCAGGTCTTGTCTGACAAGTTCAAAGTCACAATTTTCATCCCTTTACCTCCCGTCCACCAAAAGAAAAAGAAAGAAAGAAAACATTTGGGGGAAAGGAGAGGATTGTGACTTGTGAACTCTATTTATTCAATTAAGAATTTTTTCCCCAGTTTCTGTACCTCCACAAAGCTTAGCCTCTGCTTTTGAAAACAGTAATATTGATGACACTGTTCACATCTTGTGAAGGGAGCTCCCCAGGGATCTGCTTTTAATAAAAATATTTATAACTTAAGAATTCCTCAAAAGATATAAAGACCAACAGTTCTTCTAGATTTTGTAGCTGCTATCTGTTTTAATTGTGATTTTGTCTTTTATGCCCTTCTGAGGGTGAATTCCTGGACTGCAATGTCTGCATACCATTTGCTTAGCAGATACTTTCCCTTCAGAGTTTCTTAGACTTGCTGATGACTGGATGGTGGTATCATTAGTGAGGGCTTGGGGATCTGATAGTCACCTAGTGATAGGATGAAGGCAGCTGGTATTTGTGCTACTTACAAAGCAGGTATAAGATAACAATGATTGGTTTGGTATTATTTTATTAAGGAAAAAAATCATGTTAAAGCAATGAGAAAATGATCTACTTCTGAATTTCAGGTGCTATGTGTCTTCACATTCAAGTCTTGTGGTCATTTCCTCAGACTGAGTTTTCTGAAGGAGAGTTCATTTTTCTTTTTCATATTTGAATTATGTGACTAGATGGCATTTTTTCCCCAAAGGACCATGAATTCCTAGGAATTTGAAGTCCTGAAAGACAACTACAGAATTTTCTGTTTTATTCCCCTTTTGAGGAATTTTTAAATTTTTCATTAAAAACAAAAACACTGTAGAAAATTGTTCCATGACAACAAAATGTCTCAAGAGGTATCGGCTCAGACCACTGCAAGAAAGTTTCCTTTTACTGCTAAATAGGGCAGGGGAAATTTCAATCACAGCTCCTCTGGGGGAAAATTATGTGTTTGGAAAAAAACCCAAACCCAAACACATATACCAAGTAACAAAAAACCTGAATGGTCTTCTAAGAAAGTGAATCTTTTTAGCCAGTTGTTTTTGTCTTGTGGAATTACTTGATGAGTTGAGTACAGGAGTTGGAAGCTAGGACACAGATATATTGCTCAAAACAAACAAACAAACAAGCAAACAAACAAACAAAACCAAGGTGTGGGTAGAAAAGGAATAAAACATTCTCAAGGAAAGGGGAAATTTGAAAGGAAGGAAAGAATAAATGAGATTGTAGATCATAGAGGGTAAAAAAATCATTTGGTACAGCTAGATTGAGCGGGGAGATATCAAAACTAATAAGGATTTTTAAGTCGTTTTCTGAGATTATTGAGAATTAATAGCACCTTATTCCTTCCCTGCTTCAGTAAATGCTGGATTGCTTGTTAAAATTTGACTGAATGAATCCTTTTGGGTAAAATCTAATTGGCATGGAGTTCAGGATGTAGGTAAGAGCAGGAGATACAGGACCTGACCTGCAGGGAGGGTACAACTGACCTTGGAGGGGTCACTCAGGAGTACACCTTTTAGATAGCAGCACAACATCTTTAATTAAGATGGAAAGCTTTTTTGAGGAAATGACATAGAAGTGATCTTGAAGTATCTTTTTTTCTTTCATGTATAAAATCGTAGTAGAGCTAGCTTCTAAATATAGACAAACATTAAATAACAAGTAAATACAAATGTCAAACTATAGAACTCTGCTCCTACAGCCTGGAAAGCTATTTACATTCCAGCTGGCTTCATAATGGTGGGATATGAATAGTGAGGGTTCTCAGTTTTGATAGGTTTGCAGTAGATTTGAGATAGGACAATTTTAAAGTTAAGAAAGGAACAGATCCAGGTTTCGCTTTGGCTGGATGAACTATGGGCATTGGGGATTGTACTCAGGGTCTTCACACTGAGCTACATGCCCAGCCAATTTTAAATATTTAATTTTGAGACAGAGTTTCAATCCTCCTGCCTCAGCCTCCAAGGAAGCTGGGATTACAGGCGTGTGCCAATACATTCAGCACTTTGAGCTTTTGAAGGTCTTAATTTTCCAAATGGTTTATATGTCCTGGAAATACTAATAAGGTAAATTCATAAGCAATTCTTATTTTACAGTTATTCTCTAGCTACACTATGGTACTTCTAATGTCTTAGTGTATTCTGTTTTCACTGAAATTTGATTTTCACAAAAGCATTACTTTATAACTAATAAGTGTAAATTTAAGTAATGAATATAATGAAGAATGTTAAGTTATGAAGCCAATGACATTGACAATAAATCAATTATGATGAAAATAATAAAAGAAATAAATCTAATCATAACATCTTTCATTCATTATAAAGAACTTTTAAACATGGCTATTGAAAAGTTGAAATTAATTGGGAAGCCTCTCAATTTTTCAATTACAGAAAAAAGTGTTGAATAATAGCTGATGGTTTTTCATCTTTCACCTGCTTATTCATTTAATAGAGGAATATATTAGTAAAAAATTCAAATAGTATCTTGTCTTCATGAAGCTTATAGTTTGATGATCAGGTCCGGTATTTATCAAATAAATACCAAATAAATGTAAAATTGTCCCTGGGATATTAGAAGCATTTGATCTTCCAGTGGACGCAGGACAGCTTTGTCATCTTCAACGAAGAGTAGGGGTTAATGAGGAAAAGAAGGGGAGGAAGTGTTGCCAATGGAGGAAAGAGTGACAGGGCCAGTGCCATGAATCAGACAGCCCAAGGGTTTCTGTGGTCTGGGCAGACCGGAAGGAGTATGAGGACAACAGCCTCAGAAGGAAGTCAGAATCTAGACCTTCATGGACTTGTGTGCTATGTCTTGGTAATCTGTCTTTATCTCGAGAGGTGCATGAAGTTCTGGATTTTACTAGCAAGGGGTGCTAGTCGTGGATCCTGACAGTCTATTATCATAGTGAAAATTTAAATTTTGGGAAAACAAGTGGGAGGAAGGCCACTTTGAATGTGGTTTAGATAAGCTAAAAGATGACGGTAGAACTCCAGGAGAAAGTGCCCAACAAGTCAGATGACAAAAGTGATGACAAGTAAAAAGAAGTGACCAAATTTTCACGTTGAGTAAGTGTTCAGATTTTTCTCTGAATATAGCTAGCAAGTTGTAAATAAATCTCACAAAGCCAAATGGCATGGATGACTCTCACAATTGAGTGAACTTGCCTCTTTTCTTACACCGAAACTTTTTGTAGCATAGGAAATGGGATGACTTTCCTCTTTGATTATTTGTGCCTTCTTCACATTGGCCCTTGACATTGGAGTTTTAATCCAGTGATCTCTGGGTCTGCAGAGGCTTTGAGCACTAATGCTTTGCCACGGACCCTCTAGAGACACTCACTGTTCCTAACATTCTTCTGGAACCTATATCCATTCTGACCTCTGCTGCCTGAAGTGGGTTCAAATTTTGAGTTCTTTATAACCTCACATGTTAATGTATTTGGAGGTGATAGGAAACCTTTGTCTGTACCAAACCAAAGCTTAAGAATAGATTTATTTTTTCCACTTTCCTGCCAATGCTGTTTTCCTTTGGCAGGGGCACTTGATAAGTATAGCCACTTCTATCTGTATCTGATGATAGGATATTATGTTATCCTAAATTATATAAAGTAAGAAGAAGTGAGAGAGAGCTTGCTACTGCTTAGGCTGTTTTTTTTCCCCCTAGATTTGTCCTTAGAGAAAACTTGTTTTCTTTCCTCCTGGGAAAATACCTTGATGATTTTGTTGACTGCGAAAAATAGGTCAAAAGCCCTAGTGTCAGTCTACATGAGAAAGCATGAAAAGAGAATGAGAATTCTGTAATGTGACAGGAATTTGAGGCTTCTCTGTGGTGGCTTTGAAAAAGAGGAAAGAAGAGGGAGTCCTAAGAAGTTAGGAAGAACCATAGTCTAGTATCCAACTTTTATTTTTTTTTAATTGAATTTTTTATTGGTACAATTTTGTACACACATCACAATACACTCAACACTGGGAATTTGTACCAGTATATGACATGAGTTAACTGTCATTTTTCCTCATTCCCCTACCTACCCTAAACCTCTTCCACTCCTATATACATATGCTTTCTTCTTTTAATATCATTTTTTTTCTTAACCCTCATTACCCCTACCCTTTTTCCTTTGAATATTTTCTTTTTCACAATATCTATCATATATTCTAGAACTCATTTACATCTTCAGATTCTCATACCAGAGAAAAGATACGGTATTTTTACTCGTGAGTGTGTCCTGAAGGTACGTCCATTTGAGTCTAAATGACTCAAAGTTATCATTCTTTATAGCAGAGTAATACTCCTTTTTATAAAAAAGATACATCTTCTTTATCTAGTTTCCATTTGGTGAACATTTGAGTTTTCAAGATTTATCTATCACAAACTGAGTTGCTATGATAGAACCCAATTTTTATAGCCAGTAACATTTCTATGCACTAAGGGAAGGAAACCTTATAAGGAAAGAAAGATTTAAAGTTTGATAGGCAGTTTTTGGCTCTGTGCTAGAATTATTCCTGTTGTCCCCAAAATTTCAGTGATAGCTAGTATGTAAAACAGCTTTGTCTTATGCAGAAGGAACGAAGAGGTCTTGTCCATGCCTCAGACAGGAGAGCAAAGAGAGGCTTCATGAAGAGATGGGGAGCAGAGAGCAGAGAACTGATGCAAAGCAGAAATTCCCTTGAGAAACAATGGAAAACGTGGGGGCCCCTTTAGCTTGTGCCTCAGAAATCCTGAAGTACACTGAAGAGGATACTGGGGCCTTATACCAGAAGGTTCGAGAACTTAGGGCTGCCTTGGTTATAATTGGCTCAGCGCTGTTCTAGCTTTGGCCTGGGCAAGGTGGTCCTCCCTAGACCCAAGCTGCCTTGGATTTGACGTATCAGCACTGCCTCCTGAGGACACTGTGTACAGACATGGAACTGGGCACCTGGGAAACTGGGTAACCCAAGTAAACTGAGTCTTTCTTTCAATGTCATTATTATAAACTTCCTTAAAGCCTTGCCAATTGTTATCAGTCTTTTCTGTTTGTATTATTAAGGAGGTTATGATTAAAAACTAATTTACAGTACTCAAAGACCAGAGTACCTTTTCTGTTAGTGCATGCACACCTTAATTGGAAAGTTATTTCAATAACTATAGTGCTAAGCTTACTTTTAAACAGATGAAGAAGATAAAGTTTAGACAGGTTGTAACTCATCCCAGGTTGTACTGCTTGTGTTTAACAGAAACACAAGTTGAACCCAAGACCTTTGACTTCAAGTCCAGTGTTTTTATTATGGCATTTTTTTCCTGAATATATTGTAATGTAAAAGCATTAGAGAGGACTATTTTCCCCACAGTGATTTCCTGTAAGTATCAAAACTGCCTTTCAGACAACCATGGGTAGAGAAGAATGTTAGGTATCTGTTTTGATGATCTTGCTACAGTTTATACCATACAGTAACAAATGATGATATATAAAACTAAAAATCAATTGGAATTATCTAATTGGGACTGTATTATTATGTCCAGTTAATTTTTCCCCAGTAGGTAAATAATGTGTAACTTTGGAGACCTGCAGGGAAATTCTCTTCCTAAGTAGTACTCAGGACTTGCAAGAGTTTAAGAGAATGGTTTTTCAGTCCGGTAATTGGTTTTATGTGTCTTCACTTCCTGTTGCTCCAGGAACTCAGTGAAATGCTATTTGTTCCCTTGAGAAATTATTTCAGATCTCTACTTTGATAAGATACCATACACACACACACACACACACACACACACACACACACACACAGCAGGTTTTCACTTATTTAACATATAATTCCAGGGAATTGAGAGCAAAGCTGTAGATTTTACTAAAACTTGGCTTTCTTCCCAGCTTCAGAGGCTTGTGAATGACCCGAGAGATCACCTCTGCCAGCCCTTTTCTCTAGTGTACACAATGTTTAAATAATTCAAAAACTAGCATTTTCACTGTCCTTACAACACTACCATTTACCTTGGTAACTCAAATCTCTGGAAAACTATACTTGTTACCTAAAAATTCTTCTTTCCATCCAAGTGAAATCAATCTTCCCCATCCCTATAACTTTGGCACAGAACTGTGTTGTTTCTAGTGGAGACGAGGCTCAAGGCCAGCCACCTCTGTCTGAAGATGGCTTGTTGCTTTAGTACTTGTGCTAGGTCAGCTCTCAACTAAATGAAGTAATTTTTTTTTTACACAACTTTCTGTTTCCTTGGTCCAAATCTCTATTTTTATAGTTGTATTAATGGACCTCTTAGCATTTGGTCTCCACCCATTCTTTTTAAAACTAAAAACCAAGCTCATGTGTGACTGCAAGTTGATCTGGACAGGGCTGAGGCAGATGTAATTTTTTGTGTCCTAAATCTAGTATGATCTGAAGATACAGTTTTCATACTCCATTTGTAGATGACTTCATTGAGTCTTTTAGGTCTTGCTTTTTACCTGTTGTGAAAAGGGTGGAAGCTGCTAACAAGGTCCAAAAAGCATTAATTTTCCTTATTTAAAGATCATTATTAAGTTTCTGGTATGTGTCAAGTACTATTTTAGGGTTTGTAGTACAGTAGTGGACACAATAAGAATCTCTGCTCTCTTAGAGCTTGTATAACAGGTGTGTGTCCCATGTATCATGGCCATGTATCTGTGGTCTTTGTTAATCTCTTACTGTTGTCTGAACCCATGAGAAAATTTACATAGAAAAGTCTTTATCCTCACATCCTCAGAAACTGAAGAGGTCAGAAAATAGTAAGTCCCAGCACCTGGCTCAGGAAACAATGAAACGGATTATGTATTTAAATAGAATGTAACCTATGTAAGTGTCTACCTGCATTGTGACCATGAGTATATTCAGGGAGGATTTAATGGTACA
Source organism: Thryonomys swinderianus (assembly GCA_004025085.1). NCBI lineage: Eukaryota > Metazoa > Chordata > Mammalia > Rodentia > Thryonomyidae > Thryonomys > Thryonomys swinderianus. Next base: position 50,418 of record PVIC010000943.1, on the reverse strand, counting down.
TGTCATAATTTTTTGCTTATCTTTTTAAGACAGGATCTCACTATTTTGCTTAGGCTGGCTTTGACCTCACTAGGTAGTCCAGGATGGCCTTGAACATATAGCAATCCTTCTGTCTCAGCCTCTCACAGGTGGGCTTTCAGGCACGCATCACCATGCCTAGCTAATGTGATAATTTTTCTTCTTTGTATGACATTGCTTCTGTTGAAAAAGTATTTTGCATCTCAACCAACTGATTTAGTTAATATTTAGAATGTATAATTAGGTAATTATCTCTGTACCATATAAACCCATATAAAATATGCACGTGACTGTGGATATGTGTATCTATATTTAGATATTCATTCACACTAATGTAGCAAAACCAAGATAGAAGCTATTTATTAAATACTCATTGACATTGTACCTCTTCTTTACAAAATTTGATGGTGGAATTTTTCATTCAGTAGGAGAAATGAGGAATACATAATAGGTAGATTCAGAGAGAGTATTTCCAAATTTGACCTTGATGTTTAGTATATTCACTAGTTATACATCTTGGGGAAGTCATTTATTCTTTTAAGTTTTTTCATGTATTAATATTTGGAAAATAGATGTTATAATATTGGCTCTGTTAAATAAGATAATAATGAGATGACATGTGAATGAGGTTCTTAGAAATGTCTATTTTGATATGAGGAAGGAAACTGGAGAGTAGGGAGAGGGAAAGGAAGGAAGGGAAAAGAAAAAAAGGAAAAATGGAAGCAGCTTTTATAAATGAGAGGAAGAAGGGTGGAAGGGAAAGGAGGGGAATGGGCAAAAAAGAAAGAGTCAAGATATATCATGTACAGGTACAAATTCCCTATGATGAAGATGACCATCATGTGTATCTAAAATGTACCAATCAAGTTAATGCAAAAAAGAAATAAAATCAGCCTCCAAGTTTGAAGTTAACAAATAAACATCTATTTTTAAAAAAAAAATTAGATTTAGTTCCTGCCTAAGCAGGAATAGAACACATGGGAAGAAAGAAACATAGCTAAACAGTTGCTGGTTGATTATCAGTATGCACAATGGGACCAGAATGAGGAAATGCACTGGAAGAATATACATTTGAACAAGATGACGTTTACCCAAGAGGAATCAGCACAATTTAAATAGGAGCCAGGTTCCGAATGAGGTGAGATCTCACATAGCACATACAGGGAACGTTGAAGAGTTTAGTGCAGCTGTCCAGCATGTTTGCCCCTTCTATGGAGGATATTACACAGGTGATGTTATCTATGTCACTTTAGTGTGTACCAAGTGATTGAGGATCCCAGTCAGTTCCCTCAGACTCTGAAAGTGGGAGATTTTCTATGTCACTGTCCATGTTCTAACATATTTGAAAATATAAATTTAGAAGGCTTACCTGGCTTCTAACTCTTAGGTTTTCCCTATCTGTGCTTTTCACCCTGATGGGCATAATTACACCTACCCACACACTCATGCATACACGTGCACACTCACACATTTAGAAGTGAAACACATTCTAAAATATTCATCACGTTGATATCCAATGATAATCTAGTTTTTTTTTTAAAGGTCATAGGAGTTGTAAAACATGAAGTAAATGTACATGGGCTAATTCCAGTTCAATTTTGCTGCCTTCTCCAGGCTGGTACAGCACAATTCCCCCACAACCCCCACAAGGATCTCCAACCTCGTCAGACCGGTCGTAAGGGCTCCCCGGACTCCTGTGACTAGTTTGGATTTTGGTGCCTTCACACAGGTGTCACTCTGCCTGCAGTGCCGCTCCACTGCCCTCTCGATGCTTAGGGCTCCAACTCCTCCTTCCCAGCCAGCTCAAATACAGGTTCTCTGGAGAGTAAAGCAGTTCTTGATGTCAATGAGGAAAATAATTCTTCATTCCTCCTCTTTGCCTCTGTTTAGGACTCCCCACTCCTTACTCAAATTTTTTTCTGGTCATCTTTTTTGTGCTGTGAGATAGCTCAAGGAAACACTGATGCTTTAATACATTCCTATAACATCTAGAATTATGCAGGAAACATTAGAACATATTAACTGGTCAAATAAATAACAAAAATTGAAATGATATGAGACCTAGACTTTGTATTCCCAGAACGATTGAATTCAGTCAAGTACGCTATGGAATTAGTCAATCAAAGGGGAAAGAAATAGGAGTAAGTGTGAGGAGAAAAACAGCATTTTTGAGCTGCCTTCTTATAGCTGTTTTGCAGGAAAAATTATCCAACTTCTAAGAAAAGTTGTCAGCCATGGCTGGATACTGGATGCACCGGGGAGGTTCTACAAGGCTGCCTAGGTCTCAGTTGTGGAGAGTGATTGAACGATTATCGGTGTCCCAGGTAATAGCTCTGCAGGCAAAGCTAATATATAGCCATGATGCACTCACAGTTCCACACTTTGTGGATCTTCGTAACTCCCAGGGTGTGAGTCCAATGTGAGTAGTAACATGGGAATACAGTGTGTATATGTGTGTGTGTGTGTGTGTGTACATTATGCACTTTCCAGGAAATTCTCAGTCAAAGAAGTGGATTAATGATAGGGATGTTGGGAAAATGCTTTAGCATTTAATATGTGTAAGTCCTGAAGTGCTAATCTAAATTAAGACCAGTTTCTTAAGTGTATTTACAAACAGCCCATCCAAAGAGGTCATTTTAAAGTCAAACACTTCTATAAGTGAATTTTCAAAGTCCTTTAGCTTTTGCTTGAAAGTTGATTCATTTTTTAAGCTTCTAATTTTGGACTAAATAAACACACAAGTAGATTATCTAGATAATTGAAGCCCAAACCTATTTTAGGCTCTAATTATCTCCACTACTTCAGGTAAAAGGGTCTCTTTATTTTGAATTATTTAGCTAATTGAGGACAAAGAACAGTTTTTTTTTCCTGTTTTCTCTGGATGATTTACAAGTATCACTGTAACTTTAATGTCTTCCTTTTCAGAGGAAAATTTAGGCAATCCTGGTGTTTGGATGGGAACTACCACTTTTAGCTACCTAGGAGGCTAGTATTTATATTCCCTAGTTTAGAGTTTTCCTGAAATATAAGAGGAACACTTATAAAATGAATGTAAAAAGTTGCTTTTAAACAGACATACTAGCTGCTTAATCCCGCATTTCAATCTAGATCTTTTTGAAGACTCTGAACCTGAGCCTAGGTTGCCCAGATTAGCCAGCACCAGTGAGAAGGTCTGGTTCTCCTCTCTTCACCAGGAGCCTGGGATCTCTTGGCACCAGAGTCGGTTTAAACTGATTCAAAGCCTGGAGACTCTGAAATGCCCACACAGGATAGAATTATTTTTATTTCTATTGTTGTGTCAGTGTGGAATGTATGAGAACATTTTTTCTTTCTTTATTTAAACTTTTCACATACTGGGAAAAGCCCTTTGGAGAAACAGTCCTCATTTCAAAGGGCACTAGAGTAAAAAAAAAAGAAAAAAAAATAAAAAAGGAGTATTTCCTTTCTTTACTTTACATTCCAATAACAGAGCAAAAGGCCTGAGAACGCACTGTAATATATGTGTTTCCATCCCTAGAATGCAACACAGAGGATATTATTTCAGATGCCATGTACAGTGAAAATGCCAAGGATCCTGTTGTACTAGTAAGAATCCTAGGAGTAGGGCAGTCTCTGACTGGAGAGTTTTCTTTTTTTTTAAAAGGAAAAAGATATTTGTGGGAACAAATCATTTCATAGCACCAAGTGCTAAATATGTGTTTAGGCCTGATGATTTTGTAATAAAAGTCTAGTAATAAGATCTGAAATTTTATTTATAGATAGCACATTCATTTAATTAAAAATATCTGTATGTCTTCTCTAAATTCAGTGTAAAAATACGAAGTGATGTAGGTTGCTGGCTTTTACATAGAGTCATGTTCAAAATAGGATATTTTTAACCCTCGTTTTCTGAAAGTGACTCACCAAGAATTCGGAAATCCATAGCAACATAAATTGCAGTGGAGCTTTTTCCCTACATCATTCTCAGTTTCTTGATGTCATAGACTGTATTAATACATTTTCTGATATTTCAAACCTCTTGTTCCTTCTGGTTTCACGTATTTCTGTGTGAGACTTGGCTAATGGAATCTGCTTGTTGCTGAGACGTGGAAGCAGCCTTGCCTTCTGTGATCTTCCATATCATTCTGGGGACCTTCTTGTGTACTCATTTCCTGCTCTTCTCAAGGAGAACCAATCCAGATTCAGTACTAGTGATGTGATATCAACCACATTTAGATATAGGATCAGAGCAGGAGAAAAATCCCCTGTTAACTGAATGCTAAAGGTGAGGGAAATTCCCAGGTCATCTCATCATCATGTTATCGACACTCATGGACTGCTTTTGGTGAAAACCTCCTATTGTTATTTCCCAGTCTATTTCCAAGGAAGGGAGTCTCTGAAAGTAGTGAGTCCAGATAAATTTTTGGCAGCTTGTACAAGGTTGGTGAAAGATGGGCTCATGCTTATCATAAAAGCTAATTTACAGAATACACTCTGTGGTAGACACCTTTTAAAGTATTCACGTGCATTAACCTTTTAATCTGCATAAACAACCTCATGAGATAGGTCCTTTAATACTCCTCACTCTACTGGGGAGGACAGTCTGAGGTTAAATAAATAGCCCAAGTCAACAGTGAGCAAGAGGAAGAGATCGAGCTCAAAGCCTCAGCTTCTAGCACCCGGCATTGTTACTACTTGCCATTTTATACTTTTGCAGAGGGAGACAGACAGCTTCAATTCCTGGTGCAGATTTTAAAATTCTTATTTTAAGGTGAACGTGTCTGTGTGAAACCTGACACCAAGGACACTTGCAGAGCACTCCTTGAGATTAGGTGACATCAAAATCATTGTAACTCCACAGGAACATTGAAGTTTGGGGAACTGGGTTACAAATTAGAATTTGTATGTATTAAAAAGACTTCTTCCTTTTAGATGAAAATGTAACTAAAAAAAAATTAAGAATAGTCTTGCTGTTTTACCATAGATCATGAGAACACAATTTTGGAAATGAAACAAGAATATACAGGATTATCTGGAAGATATACTTGAGGTCAAAATGCAATGCCTTATGATTTTATTTCATTTTAGGAAATTGTACTTTCTCCAGAAAGAAAAATCCTGTTAACTTAAGAAAATACATTTCTGAGTATAAAAGTCCAGTCCTATGTACTTTGCTCAAATCCAGGAGAACTGTATTTATTCAACCATAAAATCATAAAGCAGTCAATCCAACTGAAAGTGTGGTCGTATGAGAAATAATTAGATTGTAAAGGAGAAAAAAATAGAGTCAGACAGCAGGCATTTTAAAGCTTATTTTTTGCATTCTAGGATTTTGCAATAGAGCTTTGAGCAAACTTATATTTGGAGAAATATCAGGAATGATTTTAAATTCTAGTTTTCAACAATTCCATGAGTTTCCCAAATAAAGTCTGTGTTTTAACATCTGTGAAATACATTAGCTACAAACATAATAGTCGAAGCACTTCAAGTTTTGAGTAATTTTGTGTTTTGTCTTTGACTTAAAAGATTTTAGTTTCTTGTCCTACCTAGATAGGCATATCCATTTAAGTAACCAAGTTGAAAATTTGAGCTGCTATTATATTTTGACTCTGACACACTATTGCTGGAAAATTATATTCTTTGTGATTTGATTGATATTAAAAATCGCAATTAAGATCTTCTGTTATTTAGTTTACTTTTTTTGGTTTTGATCTCTTCTTTTTTTCAATTGGACAGTTGCTTTGAAAATATCTAATGATAACATAAACTGGTGGAAACATATGAACTAAAAGATGTTATGTGTTCAACAAGTTGAACTCAACATTGAAATACAAAATTTTGTTGATCATTACCTTGAAAAATGATGTAAAATCATTTTTGAGTCATTCCTATGCTGTTTTCACACATGTTTGCTGGTTACCACCTACACTATTATTTACCAGATATTTTTAAATTGATTTATTTTTATACTTAGCCTTATTTTAAGTAATTTTTGTGAAATCACAGGTTTGCTATGATCTACATTTTTTTGTCATTACTTAGTAAAGTAAGTACTTAAAACTTGAGATGCTTTACCCTGATGTGACCTAAACATCAATTACAGTACTAAAGTTGAATATAAAACTGTCCTGACATGATGATTGGGTATTTAGGGTATTATTCTCTTTTTTTTTTCCTGTCTTTCTCTTTTAGAGTTTGTAAATGGTGGACTGACTTGTGAGACTACTCGGTCTCAATCTTTTACTCTGTTCAGAAATAAGGATATTTTTCTTCGAAGGACAAACCTTTGAGCAGTTTCCGCTTTTGGTTATTCTAGGCAGGCCTGCTGTAACCCCACCACTTTCTCTCTTGCTGAAGAAAGTAGAACAGATTGCAAGTAAGGTAACTTTGATTGTCTGTATTTTTAAGAGTAAATCATTTACAAACTCAGTCCTTTAATTATGAGTAGTAAAAAACAATTTCCTTGCAACACGCCCCTCCAGCGATTGCAACACCCTGCTTGAGAGCTTTGCTCTTACAAATTAAAAGGCACTGGCAGAATTTTTGTTTCTGTTTTAAATTTACATTCAAGCCATAGTGTGGTTACAATTATCTCTTAAACCTACCAGTGACTACTTTGATTCTGTTCTCTTCTTTAATATTCTTTTTTACTTTCAAAAATATTTTAACCCCATATAATTTTAAAAAGAGCTATACTGTGAATTTCAGGCAACCTTACTGATCAGAATGGAGCTGATTCTTGGTGGTTATAATAATTAGTGTAGAGTGGCAAACTTGTCCGAGGTTATGGGGTGTTTCCTGGTGTTAGCAATGAAGTCCCTCACTGTAGGAAACCCCTCAGTTCTGACAGCTGGTCACCCTCAAACAGGATGAAATATATTAAGAATATTGTCTAGATATAATTTTAGCTGAGTTTCCATATTTCAATGTGCTGAAATTCTGTACATCAGTGTAATGATCACAGTTAAAAATGGCCAGAGAGGGCCAGAGATTTAGCTCAGTGGTTCTGGTGCCTGCCAGCAAGTGCAAGGTCCCTGGTTCAATCCCCGGTAACCACATGCAACAGTACCAGATGTGGTAGATCATGCCTGTAATCCCAGCAGAGGCAGGAGGATTGCTCAGTTCGAGGCTTGCCTGGGCTGCATAGTGAGCTCAGGGCCAGCCAGAACTATGAAGTGAGACCCTGTCTCAAAACAACAACAACAACAACAACAACAACAACAACAACCCCCCAAAACAAACCAAAAATGGCCAGAAAGATACCACTGATACTCAGCTTCCTCGGTGTCTAAATTGCTGCTGTCGTGAGGCATCACAAAGACTAGTCCTGGTCATGTCATTGCAGTGCACAAGGTGGCTTCCCAGCATTAGGTCAAGTCCGAACTCTGGAAATGGTCACCTCTGGCCATACTGGATTTAGTCCAGTGGCTCTCAAATTTTACTATAAGAATAATCTAGACAATGATTTTAAAATGGAAATTCCTGCATTCCTTGTGCAAAGGGAATGAATCTGGAGAGTTGCTAGGGAAGGTGTTTCGACAGTTATGTTTCAGGTGGTCCTTAAACCATGTCTGGAGGAAAAACAACCTAGTTTTTATTTTCTGTGCACTGTTCTCTTACCCTTAGCTGTCCAGGTTGACTACAATTTATATCAGCCTGTTGGGCGTGGTGGCATGTGTGCCTGCTGTCCCAGCTACTTGGGAGGCTGAGGAGGGAGGATTGCTTGAGTCCAGGAGTGCTGGGCTGTAGTGTGCTATGCTGATGGGGTGTCCGCACTAGGTTCGGTGTCCACATGGTGACCTCCCAGGATGGGGCACCACCAGGTCATCTGAGGAGGGTTGAATCTGTCAGGTCAGAAATGGAGCAGGTCGATTTATATAGTCTTTTCAGTGTTCCAAGCCTTTATACACATAAGCCAGGCTCTCTCAATCCCTCTACTACATCCCTGTGGGGCAAGCAGATTTCTATCTAGATATCTCCTCCATGGCAGAGCCTTGCTGAAGGTCTGCTGAGGTTTTCTTGCTCATTCTTCTCCACCAGGACTTTTTCTTCTCCAGGAAAGTGCATATGGAATTGTCTATTCATTGTGGGCATCTCTTATTAAAATAACTTTGGTCATGGCAGATACCTCTCGTTTATCTTATTTATGATTGTGGCCCTAGTCACTGCTTCATTGTTGAACAGATGTTAATAGATCAAGATTATTTATCAAATCATTAAATTACTTTATCAGTGGTAGATTGTTATACAGTCCCTGATGGGCTAGGAGGTAGATGTTTTTAGTGTGGGGCTGTCCCCTTATCAGCCCTATTAACTATATGTATATGATTGGGGTGATTTGCTAAAGGAGTAGGGGCAGTTTTATAGGGGGATGAGAACGGGGTTACCTATGAGGGAGAGTTGGGGATGAGACTCAGGAGCTGAAGGGAGGGTCTGCAGCATGGGTTAAAATAGGGGGAGTGGTGGTTTCATTCAGATCACAGTGCTCAGTGGGCAGGTTCAATGTCATGCAGCTAAGGGGCTGGGACAGGGGCTCTTGTCGCACACACACACACACACACACACACACCATGTCATACCATAAACCATATGCATGTTATAGATGCTTATTACAATACACATTTTACATGCAGAGCACTGTGCAATACACATATCACACAGGTGTGCATACCACATACTAGACACATGCAACACACACACACACATACCACACACAGACATCAGAACCACACCTATCACTCAATACATACCACACACCACACATGCAAGTGTGCCTTTTGCACAACCAGGGGCACAGTTCTTTTTTTTTTTTTTTTTTGAGACAGGGTCTCGCTTTGTAGTTCAGGCTGGCGCTGAGCTCACTATGTACCCCAGGCAAGCCTCGAACTCAGCAGTCCTCCTGTCTCTGCCTCCCGAGTGCTGGGATTACAGGCGTGAGCCACCACTCCCGGCAGGGGCACAGTTCTTTCATGAGTGCTGTGTGGGAGGCAACAGCACAATTATCCTGACGCTCATGAGCCCCATTGCCTCTGGAAATCCCATGAAAAAATCCAGAAGCGATTTGGTGGTGATGCTGACAGCAAGGCTTTGAGTTGAGATCTTGCATTAATAAATTAGCACTCTCATATTCTTGTAGTTTCAATTTTGTGAAAACTAAACATTTAAATGGGATTGAAAATAAATCCAATCTCTATGTTTAGATAAAGCCATCATCCAACTTTCACCTCAGATTATCAAAATGAGTGGTCTTGGAGGGGTGTGGTGCCTGGATCGTAACCCTTTATTGGTTTGAGGACTTTTCGTGAAAGTCATTTAACCTAAAAGACACTACCATTCTTTTCTAGTCCTCGGGGAATTTGCACTGAGCATAGTCCCACGTGGAGTCTGTTTTGATCTTCTTGCACTGACCTTGCTGGAGGGGATGCAGGACTGCGGGGGGGGGGGGGGCTGCTGCCTCAGCTTGTGCAGAGCCCATCTTAGCTGCTCAGGAAGCGGTGAGGAGTGAGGTTCAGCCGATTTCTGCCTGGAAGAGTTTTATGAGACAGAGTTTCAGCGTGGGCTCTGTCTTTCGTGGACACTTAATGGTGTTTAACACTCCCTGGTGAATGATCCTGTTACACTTGGTGGCAGGGTACAGATGTGCTTCCTGGGCAGTTTCCTCTGTTTGGGACCTCCATCTGATAATAGGATGAAAACTTAGTATTTCTATAGAGGCCCTTTGAAATATCCTAAAGTTAGGAAAAACTAAAACAAGCCATAAATAAGTAACTAAAGTGGGAATTTCCTAACATGAGGCATTGCCTATTCTAAAATTTGGAGCTTTCCATCAGTGGATATTTGGCCAACTTATATAACTTTCCTAAGATTGTTTGGTAGCTCTGGTCTTTATGTAGTTGTAAATTGTTATTTCTATTGCTACTCAAAAGAGCTGACTCTTAGTTAGACCAAAAAAAAAAAAAAATCAATGTAATTGGAAAGGTGGAGAGGCCTATTGGCAAAGAATAATGTATATATTTATTTTAAAGATCACATATTTAAAAAGGGTAATAGAGAGAAGAAAGTGTAATGGTAAAGTTACTGTAATTCCACAATTTTCACACCAATTATATTGAACATTTAAGTGATACCAGAGCTCCCATAAATGGAGAAGGCCAGGGAAAGTTTATGCTTGACATTCATTTGAGAAGCAGAAAGGGATGCCAACTATGATGAATGAAAATGCTAAGTTTTCATCCTGTTACCAGGCGAAGGCGCCTAACTGAGGAAACAGCTCAAGAAGCACATGTAACCCTGCCATGAGTCATTCACCAGGGCGTGTTAATACAGTGTTAAGTGAATGAGCAGAGTGTGCACTGAAACTCTGTCTCATCAGTCACAAAATTCTTCCAGGCAGACATCAGCTAAGCCTCGCTCCTCACTGCTTCCTGGGCGGCTAAGATGGGCTCTGCTGAAAGTCCAGAGTTGGATAGCTTCAAACTGGTTGGAGACTAAAGAGAGGAAATGTCTGCACTTGGTATGATTTCTGGCAGAAAGGGCATGACACAGTGGTGTAGCTCTCAAATCCAGTTTAGGTGAGTTGCAGGTGGGAGCGTCTGGCTCACAATAAACTCCTTGGTCCAAGTGGGTATATGTAAGCTAGTCAGTGAAATGCATCAACAGGAGCACTGAGACAGAGCCAGTAGCTGATTTGTGCTTCCAAAGCTAGCACACTCTCTCCCAATGATGTAACCTAGTACATTGGAAGAAAGTATGGGCCTGTTTCCAAGCTTAAACAAAAATGCAGGGTGTACAGGCAGGATACGGTCCTAAATTGATATATTTCATCAAAACTTGGACATAGGAAAATAACTGCATGTTAAACTATGAACACATTTAATGAATCACTCTGGACATATTTAAACTTTTCTCAAAGTGTAAGTCCCCTACCCTGTGGTTCTGCAGATTGAACCCACATCATTTGCATCAAGCTACATTTCCAGTCTTCTGTGTATTTATTCGTTTGAGACAGGGTGTAAGTGGCTATGTTGCCTACACTGTGCTTCAACTTTTGATCCTCCCACCTTAGCCTGCCCGAGTGCTGGGATTATAGGCAAGTACCACCATGCCCAGCTCTTAAACTACAGTCCTTAAAATGGGCCTGTAGTGGGCTTTTCCCCTAAGACTATAAACTAACTTCCTTTCTTTTAAATTTCTGCATCCCCACTTAAATTCACCTTCATAGTTTACCTACGTGTAGGAATGCGTCATTTCCTTCAGATATATGAGGGTTAGAAAGCAAACAAACAAACCAAACACTCCGAATCCCTTTGTTTTCTATTAACAAGGTTACTAAGAATTTGTTTATGATACAGGGTAAATAAAGAAAATAATAGAATTTGGTCTGCCATATAAACATTGGATAAGTTGAAGAACAGGAGTAAGTACCAGTGGTCTTTGTTTCAATGTTGTTTAGGGCAATCCAAACTAGGATTGAGTTGTTTGGCAGGTTTGTCCTCATAAGTGAAGATAAAAGTGCCCAATTCTAATGTTTCAATGAGTGTTAGACAAAGAAATTTCTTTGATGTGTTTGATTTCCATGCTCAATCAATAGTAACAGTTCTTCAAGTATCAGTTCTGCTTCTCATGGAGGTGTATCTAGAAGGTGGACCACAGTCAACATTTGCAGATAATTTCAGCATCTTGGGCCTCATTTTAAACAAAGAAATTGATACTATGGATTTTATACAGCAGTCTGAAAGCTCGATTAATGCAATCTATCCTTAAAAGATGAGTTATTTTTAATACACCATGTAATTTAATTTCTATAATTTAAAGATAAGTATGACCAAATTCTAATGACTTCCCCAAGTCCATGTTAATGTCTTTTAATTAGAGAAACAAAATATGATACCCATCAGTTGAAGCAGAAAAGGTATATTTTAGCTCACAGATTATAGAGGTTTCATTTAATTGTTGGCTGGCTCCAATGCTGGGCAGTATGGCAGGGTGTCATCACAGAGGAAAAACAGTCCATGGCAGGGTGGGCAGAAAGCAACAAAGCAGCAGCATTGATCCTCCCTTTTCTTTTCATTCCATTTTACAAGCCTCTTGAATGGTGCTAGCCACATCCAGGGTGGACCTTCCCACTATGCACTCCAGAGCTACACAGATGCAACTAGTGGATTAACTTAGTTATTACATGCCTTTAATCCATTTTCACATGTCCTAGGTCCAGCCACCTTCAAAAATCATGAGCATGTGAGCATATATGAATTTGGAATGACATCTAGATACAAGTTATAATAGTCTTGTTTCTTCTGTCTAAGTGGCCACCCTCCCCAGGGACATGGACCTTGTAGCCTACTTTTCTTCAAAGTGTTTTATGTTATATTTATTAGGGACAATAATTCCTTTCATGGTATGAAATTTTTAGAGATTGTATATAGAAGTTTAATATATTAATAGGCCTATTTAAATATAAAATACAAGTGTAGGGTTATAATTTCTTTTTTTTTTTTTTTTTTTTTTTGCGTGTGTTTTTTGAGGCAGGGTCTTGCTTTGTAGTTCAGGCTGGCCCTGAGCTCACTATGTAGCCCAGGCAAGCCTCAAACTCAGCAATCCTCCTGTCTTCCTCCCTGGGACTGGGATTACAGACGTGAGCCACCACGCCCGGCACTGTGGCATGTGGTATTGATTGCTGGTGGGCGTGAGTCACCAAGCCCAGCATTGTATGTGGTTACTGGGATCAAACTCAGGACCTTGCACTTGTGAGGCAGGCGCCAGAACCACTGAGCTAAATTTCTGGCCCGTAGGGTTATAATTTAATTGGAGTAAATGTATAATAATTTTTCTCTTTTGGGAAGGGTTTAGTGGTAGCCAGTTTTGAGTCATCCTTCATATGCCAGCTCTTATGTAGTTCCTTGTAAGTGAATAAAGGCTGTCCTCTGTGACAAATAATACATGGTAGAAATGGTCACGCATGATTTTCAAGACAAACTCTTAACATGTGCTATAGTTTCCACATTGATGTCTTGGATCTGTCAGTGTAAGAAAAGCCAGCTACCATATTGTGAGAATATAGAAAACTGCATGGAAAAGAACTTCCTTGTGAGCCACGGGACTAAGCTACCTAATAGATCCTTCAGCCTTGGTCCAGCTTTTTGTTCCCTGTAGGACCAGGTGAACTAGATCACAGCTTCCTAGGCAGTTAGGACTGCCCAGTTAATATGCTTTGGAATTCACATCCTACAGAAACCTTGAAGGAGAAAAAATTGTTATTTTAATAAATACTGTTTACATACTAATATAATAAATACTACTAACAGATGCTATTTAATAACTATTACTGTTATTTAATAAATAAAATAGAATTTAGTGCCTTGAAGTGGGGAGGTGCTGTAACAAAAAGAGTCCAGAGGGAGGAGCCAGCTCTAGAAAGTCATTCCTAGGAAGGAGCAGGACTGAGTCCTAATCAAAGAGCTGGTATTTTGTGCCCAGTTGTACATACTTCAGAATTGCTTTGGATCAGTGACTTTGATGTACCTCTGGCTTCATGCCTTTGAAATGAGAGTACATATGGTAGTTATCCCATGTCCATTTTACCTTGGGGTGTGTATTGCAGGTAACAGGTCTTCAGGTAAAGGGAACTCTACCTGAGAAGAATGCTAGGAAGAGCAACACCTGATTAGCCTCATTCGTACTTGGACCTTGAGTTCTTAGACTTAGAGCCAGAATTAATGCTGATGGGATGAAAATTATGGTTACTGAGCTGAAGCGAGTATGGTGTGTGTGTGTGTGTGTGTGTGTATGTGTGTGTGTGTGTGAAATTAGGAAGCATAGAGTGGGTCGCGGTAGCTAGCCTCTAAGGGCACTTCTAACAATCCTTATTTTCTGGTGTTCAGCCATCTCTTTACACTGAATCTGGGTTGGCCTATTTTTCTACTACCTTATGGCTAGAAATGACAGTATATAATTTCTGAGTCCACGTCATAGAAGGCACCACTGCTCTGGGAAGTCAGCTTGGGTTATGTGAAGGCACCCATGTAGCCCTATGAAGAGGTCCTCATGGAAGGACTCAACTGCCCATCACTAACTTGCCAACCATGTGGACCATGTTGAAATGGTTTTTCCATTTCCACTGAGTGTCTAAAGCTTCAACTGATCTCAACTCCAGTGTCATGAGAAATTTTGATCCATTACTGTCCATGAAGACACACCTGAACTCCCAGCCTAGACAAACCATGAAATGTAATTTAATGAAAGTTGTTTTAAGCCATTCAATATTGAAGTGATTTGTTTTATATTCAAAGATGGATAATGTATGGTATAAAGATGGATGAATAGGTGCTATCTTTAGACTTTGAGTTTTTTTTTTTTTTTTTTTGCTTTTTGAGACAGGGTCTCACTTTGTAGTTCAGGCTGGCCCTGAGCTCACTATGGTGCCCAGGCAAGCCGCCGCGAACTCAGCAATCCTCCTGTCTCTGCCTCCCGAGTGCTGGGATTACAGGCGTGAGCCACCACGTCCAGCATTGTGGTATGCGGCGTTGATTGTTGGTGGGCGTGTCTCCACGCCCAGCATTATATGTGGTTACGGGGGATCAAACTCAGGACCTTGCGCTTGCGAGGCAGGTGCTGGAACCACTGAGCTAACCCTCCGGCCCTAGACTTTGAGTTTTAAGCAAATTCAAAATAATATTCTGGGAACATTTGGGTCACAATCTTTTATGATTCCAAGAAGCACTAGCATTATAATATAGAAAGGGAATGTCTTTTCTGTTAAAGGTCTAGCTAGTTTGGCTTTAACAAAGGATGAGTAGTTCATTCATTAGTTACTGTCACCATTACAGGCCATCATTCTTCCTCTAGCCAAAATGTGTAGTAACAATGACAAATACAGACAGCTAGCTATATGAAGTACTTTGTATATATTGTTTATTTTTTCATACTAACACTGGCCCAGACAGTCTTATTATGGTTTTTAGATGAGGAAGTTGATAACCAAAGAATTAAACAGAATGATTAAAGATTACAGTTATAAAGATCATGTTTTTTGAATGTAAACTTGCACTTTCAGCAGCAAATTGTGCTACTTCCTTATATAAACTTTTTGCCTAGGAAAGCCCTGAATTTAAACTATAGAACATAGTTTGTAGCTGTTGTGGGTAAGAATGTCAGAGGGATTTAATCCAACAGTGTAAGATTCCTTTCTTTTTTTTAATTGAATTCTTTATTGGTACAATTTATATACATCTCACAATCACACATAACATTGGGGAATTTGTACCAATATGACACAGTCAATTCTCATTTTTACCCATATCCCCACCCACCCAAACCTCCCCACCCCCTATATACATGCTCTTTTATTTTCTTTCAGAATCGTATTTATTCCTTCCCCTCATTATATCCCCACACCAAATTTCCTTTGGAAATTTCCTATTCTACAAAGACTGTTATACTTTCTAGATCTCATTTGCATCTACAGGTGCTCATATCAATGAGAAGATCTGGTATTTGCCTATCTGTGATCTGTTGATTTCACTCATTAGCGTGTCCTCCAGGTGTATCCATTTGCACATAAATGAATCAATCTTGTCATTCTTTATGGCAGAATAATACTCCACTTTATAAAAAAACCATGTCTTCTTTATCCACTCTCCAGTTGATGGATATTTGGGTTGTTTCCAAGGTTGAGTTATCACAGACTGAGCTGCTTTGAACAAAGGTATACATCTGTCTTTCCAATGTGATTTTTAAAATTCTTTTGGGTATATTCCTAGCAGGGGGATAGCAGGGTCAAATGGGACCCCTAGTCCTAGTTTTCTGAGGAATCTCCACACAGATCTCCACAATGGTTGCACAAGTCCTCAATCCCACCAACAGTGGAGAAGGGTTCCTTTCTCCCCACAGCCTCACCAGCATTTATTGTTGGTTGATTTTGTAATAGTGGCCATTCTTTGTGGAGTGAGACGAAATCTCAGTGTTGTTTTCATTTGTATCTCTTAACTGGCCAGTGATGTTGAACATTTCTTCATATGTTTCTTAGCTGCTTTGACTTCTGCCTCTGAGAAGTGTCTGTTCATTTCAGGTGCCCATTTTTGAATTGGGTCTTTAAACTTGGGGAGTCTGATCTGGTTAAGTTCTTTATATATTGTAGATAATAGCTCTTTGTCTGATAAACAGCTAACAAAGATTTTTTTCCCATGTTTTTGGTTGTCTTCTAGCAGTGCCAGCGACTTCTTTGGCTGTGCAGAAGCTTTTCAGCAGGATGAGATCCCATTTGTTGATTCTTTCTGCTAGTTCTTGTGCTATAGAGCTTTTATTCATAAAGTCTCTGCCTAAGCCAATGTCTCCAAGAGTTTTACCTAGCCTGTTTTCCAGCAGGCTTATTGTTTCTGTTTTAATGCTTAAGTCTCATATCCATTGTTAGTTTAGTTTTGTGCTTGGTGAAAGAGATAGGTCTAGCTTTAGCTTTTGGCAGGTTGAAGCCATTCTTATATGAGAATTGCCCATTGTGAGTTCATGTAATAGGAATCATGTGGATCACACTCTACTAGTTATACAGAAGATAAATGAGATGAGTCCATACTATAGTTAATGACTTCTGGGCCTTCTTGCATTTCCTGACTGAAGACACTTACTGGGATCAAGGCTGTCACTGAAGTTAAATAAAATAAATCACTTGGTTGTAAAATTAAAAATAATAATCTGATTTTATGGCTGTTTTGCTCAGACTGTAAGAGCATTGAGGATGATGGTCACGGCTGAACCAAGCTTAGATACTGTGAGGGCCAATTTTATGCCTTGTCATGGTTTTCATTTTCCTTTGCTTCGGGCTAATGGTAAAACAATTGGGAGATTACTTTGAATCAAACATATCATAGCTGAAACTTTGAAGAAGAGAACATATTAGCTTAATAGCTCAATAAAGCAAACTTCAAATGTTCCTTTTGGCAAAATTTTCACTTAATTTCAACTCAAACTTTGTAGGATATTCAAAAGGCAATGAGTTGGCAAATTATTTGGCATTTCTAGTTGCATATTTAAGTGGAGATAAATCTTTATAGGTTTCACATGCAAGTTATAAATGACTATTCTCTTATTGGAAGTTGAAAATTCTTTCATCAAGTCCAAGCCGTAGTGTATATGTTGACTTATGTGTGGCTGTATGAGTGAGGTAGGAAGACAGAGGAGCTGGGGTGGGGTCTGGAAGACAGAGGCAGTGGGACAGGTAAATACAGAGTAAAACCAGATCAGTGCAGTTCCAGTATTGTTTGAGCCAGAAGGAGCTCCAGTATGAGAGAACAGTCATCACAAACTTCAAATCAAACTAAAGCTCCTTCCAATTTGACAGGGGATTCTGTTTAGTCATTTTGTCTTCAAAAAGTGGAAATGGCTCCTGAAAATTGGGAAAAGTGTTGTTGCTGCTGAAATTTCACTGTCTGTGCTCTGCTGGCTTTTGAACAAGGATCATCTTGCTGTCCCAATGCCAGGCAGACTGTGATGATGTTTGCCTGGGTTGGGAGCTCCACTTTTGAGGATCTGGGCTTCTAGATTCAGCAGAAAATCATTTCATCCGGAAGTTCAGTTACATGTGGAAGTAGAGACATCCCTTGGTCTCTGTGGGTAATTGGTTCTATGATCACTGTGGATACCAAAATCCAGGGATGCGCAAACCCCTCATAGAAAATAGGGAGTCTTTGCTAATAACCTATATACAATCTCTGTGTGCTTTAAGTCTTCTTAGATCACTCATTAGTACCACACAAGTGCTAGGTAAATAATTGTCAGACTGTATTACATAAGGACGAGTATTCAATAGAGATGTTAATCTTTTCTACATATTTCTGAACCTCATTTGGTTAAGGCCACCTGCGTGGAGCCTTAGGATAGGGAAAGCCAATGTACTCCTGAAGTGAGGCAGGTATCCCATCACCAGTGGCTCCTCCCATTCTACCTCTGGTTTACAGTCACATCCAGCTTCCCATCTGTCCAAGCCAGAGCCCTTATTCCTTTTTCTTAAGAACTTATCTCAATCTTCTTAAGGAATCCAGGTGTTCGGAGCACAAAAGTCAGAAAAGAGATGGAATGTATTCAGGTAATGTCTGAAACAGTGCCAGCAGCACATAGAGGGCCTGGCTAGCTTTCTGGAAGTGGATGGGCAGGAACCAAAAATGATGCAGAATAAACAAAATCTAAATTAATATCTTAACTCATCATTCTGTAGAAGGAACAGTCCTGGCAAGGAGATGTTGGAGTGGCTAACAGTTCTGCAGTCATAGTTTTACTCAAGCCCAGTGGCAGGTCAGATGCTAAAGAGCATGTGTAAATTCTTTGTGAACATTGCTTGGCCATAGCCCCTCACTCCTTTTACTTTTTCTTTTTCTTTTTGGATTGAAGTCAGGACCTTGTGCTTGCAAAGCAGGCAACGGGACCACTGAGCTTAATCCCCAGCCCTTCCACTCATTACTCTGGGTAAAGTTCCTTTAGGGAGTAGTGACAGATTCTTTGTATATTAAAATCAGAGAGGATAAGTGTTGGGAGACACCTCAGGGGATTCTCCAATGGATTTGAAGTGAGTTCCCAGAGGCAACCGTGTATTCTAACCTTACTGGAGAACAGCTTCTGAGATAAATGTTCAATCTGTATCAGAACAGAATGTAGTTCGTAACTTGTGGCTGTTTGATCCTTGGGTCTACTGAAAAATTCCTCTTGACTAATGTTAAAAAATAAGTTGGCTAATTTTAAAAAAATAAGAGCCCTTTTCTAAATGTTCTAATTTGGATTTTATGCCAGTGACCTTGAGAAACTGGGTCTGTGCTTTCATAATTCAACAGTTGAACGTGGTCTTGCACAGTTGGGTAACATTCGACCTTGAAATGTTGTTCTAAAAGTCATGTTTCCCCTGTTGGCTTAGCTGTTATCTGTGCATCAGTGAGCACTTTATCATGGTAACGCTCCAGGAATGTGCAGGGTGGCTGAGGGGCTTGAATGCCACAGCAGTTTCAAGTCTGCTGGGCCCTTGCTTCCAGAAGACTGTTATATCACGTAAGCTGCAGAAATGACATTCACGATCAGGTCATTTTCAAAGCATTTCAAGATTTGGACTAACAGAGCCTCCTAGTTCATATTCCCCTCTCTGAACATATCTCTTATTTTGGCTGAGATGTGCCTCGGATAGTGTCTCTCTTTATTTCGATTTTAGGTACAGCATTTGATGTTTGCAAATAAATGCTTCAATTTGACTTTAAAATGGTGGTGCCATGATGCAGTGATTAAAGGCATGGGCACTGGTGTCAAAGTGGCGAGTGTGAATCCAGACCTATTACTTACTCTAGGCCTTTGGACCTGGAGTCAACATCTTTACTTCACTGAGCCTCAGTTTCAGAATATGTAAAATGGGTAGAATAGTACATACCATTCCCGGCCATTGGGTTCTGTTAAATTGGGTCCTGCATGTCATGTGATGCTTGTATGGCATCACTCACCATTGTTCCATCTGTTCAAATGAGCTGCAAAGCTGTTGAAAGCAAAAATCTCATTTCATCGTTCTTCACATTCCTTATGTCAAAAAGCAGAGCAAGGACACAGCAGGTAGTCAATACATATTTGTGAGTGCTTGCTCCTTATTTTGGAATGATTCCATCCTCAGCTCCGTTACACTGATCCTTTCTTTTTTTGTGGTGACATCAGATTAAGATCTTCCTTTTCCTTATATTTGACAGAAAGTCATAGAATGTAATGTCTGTATTTTACACGTTCTTAAAATTTTTATTTTATATATCATAAAAACTTTTGACAGTAGTAAAAAAACCCCATAAATGCATGTAATCATAGCGTTCTAATCAATGTTCTTTTTCTTCTGTTTATATGAGTATTTCATATAAATTAAAAAGTAATTTGCCTGACACAACAATATACATCTCTAGGCTGTCTCTGTTTTACACTTTCATAGTTATCAGTAAGATCCTGAATGAAATTGAGCCACGTGTCCACAGAATCCACATTTGTGGTATGCAGTGGGAACAAAGTAAGGACTTGAGAAAAGGATGGACTTCAGGGAAAATATCCTACAGCAGATCCGTGGTTACTTCAAGACTAGTGCTCCTTTTTGTCATTACACTAAGAATATAGGGAAGATTGTGTGAGAATCCAAGTCCAGTTTTAGAGTTTTTAGAGCTACAAAGCAGCCTCCTTAATTAAATGGATGCTTATCATTGGTTAGCTTTTCCAATTCCCCTAAGCTTTTCAATTTCCCTTAATTAGGAGACACAGTGGAGACCCTTTAGCTTTCAGAGGGAGCAAAATGAAACATGTTGTTTTTGTGGAATTGAATAAACATACATATATATCACTATCAATGCCTTTAATGACTTCAAAGAAAAGATAAAGGGTTAACATAGGTAAGAAAAAAATGATACGCATTCTAGTGATTTTTTTAAACTTGTTAAATAATTTTTACATTATTCTTAGAATAGATTTAAATTTGGTTGCAAAGGCAATACCATTTCCTTGAACTCTTACTTGATTTTCCTTATTATTAAACTCATACCTTAGTATCCAATGGTTGTCAAAATCAGTGAACCAATATTACACCTTATTATTAGCTAAAGTTTCTATTTTATTTAAATTTTCTTAGACTTTACCTGATGTATGCACTTTTCCTGTTTCCGGATTCCTTCAAACTTTCACATTTATTCTGCTTCTGAAAGAGTTCAACTTGCTGCATTCATGTTACTATTTTGCTTACTTGTTATACATTGTATTTACACATTGAGGCATTATTTTCTCATTTTAAGGGGGAGAACACTGGTATCCGAGAAAGTAATTGATTTTTTTCAGAGTAACTAAGGAAGGAGTAAAAGAGTGATTGAAATTCAAGACATTTGGCTCCAAATCTATTTCTTTACTTTTCATATCAAGCTTTCTCACTTTCAAAACAATAATCAAATTTATATTTGAAAAACTGCATAGATAGTGTTACATTTCACATTCTGGAAAATAGATATAAAGAAATCTCTTATGCAAGTGGAAATTTTTGTAAGAATTTCTCTTTCACTTCTCATAGCCAGAAAGACTTGTTCGAACCAAAGAACTCTAAATTAGAGGTGTTACAGTGTAACTGGTCATTAAATGATAGCTCACTTATTGTTGTAATATATGAAGTACTTTGTTTTCTTATTGAAATTTCTATGTCACAGAAGATACGTTTCAGTTTCCATTTTAGTCAGAAGTGATATAAAAAATGTGACAGTTTTGTATTGAGTCACAGATTGGAGGTTTTCTGTCCAGTTTTTTAAGTTAACAAAGTTATCTCAGACAGTTCACATCAGAAATAAAACCTATGATCAAGAAAGTGAATCCATGGGATTAGTCACTGTTTATTATTTATATCATAATGCATTGTAATATACTTACATAAAATTTTCATTCTAAAGTTTCATTTCTTCTCAGTATACTGCAATAGTAATCCTGTATTGTCCTATTTTGTTTTGACAGCAAAACTAGGTCTTTAAAAAATTTTCAATGTGCTGGAAAAAAAAATAAATTTAAAAAAAATATTCACAAAACAGTAGTCATTATTTTACCTTGATACCTTTTCTTTTACAACTGAATTTTACCTGCTTAACAACAATCATTAAAAGTTTCTAAAAATAGTCCTTTAGAAGTCAAAAGTTTCTATAACAGATTAGAATTACTGGATGGCCATTTTTGTGTGGTTAACAACAGGTTTACTATGTTGAATTTAAAACCTGAAAAGGGTGATTATTCCAAACTGATATTTTCTTCTCCACAAAACAGGGAAGTGTACAAAAAGGAAAAAATACTGACTGTGCTTGGTAAGTAGATTTTAATTCGTATCTACCTTGTTCTTCTCACTTCATTAGTCATAGATTTAGTGACTGCACAGCCCTGGTTGGGCAGCCTGTTGCCTACTTGGAGATGTCAGAAGCAATTTCTTTTACAGATTTAAGATTTCATTATCACACATAGCCTGCCTTTAGCTATGTGAGTGGACAGCCCAATCAAGGACGTTATGTGTTTCATCATATCTTTCTTCTTCTTGTGCAATCTTAATAAAGAGCTCTAATGTCATCTAGCTTTGCACAACCAGAATGTATCAGCTGGACAAGTGGCTAAATGGAACCGTTTTAAGTTAGAATATTTATTTCTTTTGCTAATTTAAAATTCTTGCCGTGGAAGAAATAAGTTTTATCAAATTTAGTAGTGAAAAAACAAACTTGATAAAATCTACTTTGTTTTCAGTTATTTCAAAATTTGTTTCAAAAATTTCATGTAGGACACAGGTTAAGAAGTAACAATACCACTCAGTATTAATTACCAACTTCCTACTTTTTCTTATTGTGTCATGTTTTTGGAAGAGTGAATTTGTCTAGTTCCTTTACATATGGGTTTTTAGTCTCTAGAACAAGGGGATTGACTCTCCCTCTTTTTTATTTTTAAATTTTATGACAGAAACCCAGAAATCATCCTGGACCTTCATAAGCCCTATTCGATCACAGAATAAGCCTCTGAACTTTCTTTTGACATGTATGATTTCACTCTTTTCTTTCTCCTTCTACTCAGTTTTTTTTTGACTGATTTATTACAATGGAGTTCTTGTGGCTTTGTTTAATTCTTTACTTCATACATGCCACTACAAAGGCTTTGAAAAAGGCACATTGATTAGTTTTCTTAATTTAAAAGCCTTTAGAGGCTTGTTATTGTCATTGGGCAAAAGTGCAGATTCCCCTCCTGACCTCACTTTTTCTGGTCTTTTCTGTAGTCTGGTGGAACACGCAGGCTGTCATATCCAGCTGTGTCACACTTGCCAGTACTGCCTCTACCTAGAAACTTTCTGGGTCTTTCTCTCTTGAAGAACAAATACACATCTTCTAGGAATCAAAATAATGTCATATACTCTTTGAAAACTTTCCTGACAAGAAGGAAGACAGAACTGTCCTCATCCTCAGCCTCTGGCACAGATTTCCTTTCTGTGTCTTTTGACATACACTGGCGCAAATTGTTTACAAGGCTACAGACTTTCTATAGGCTTCATGGATCAGACTTTATTTACTTTTTAAACACTACTGTTTGAGGATCACTGATGGGTTCAGGGCTAACTATCTGAGGAGTTTCCTGATGTGGATTAGGACAGTATTATTCAAATGTAAGGACTGCCTAGATATTGGACAATGCCTAAGTTTCTGGAACTCATTTTCAGAAATCCTGGTTCAAAAATAATGAACAGGGATCTAAAAATTTGGAGGGGTCTAGAAATCTGTTATTTCTATAGACATTCTAGGTCATTGGGAAGCTGGATAAGAACATACATTATTCTTGCATAAGCAAAATCCCCAGGGGCATAAATAATGATTCATAGCTACTCAAAAACAAGTGTTTATTATGCTCATGGATTCTAAAGTTCAAGTACTTGTGTAAGACACAGGGGCATGACTTATGCTTCAAGTGTTGAGGGTCTCATCAAGGAAAACTCAGGTGTTTTGGGGTAATTTGGTGGAAGAGATGGGCTGTCTTGTCATTGTAGCTATCTCAGTCACATAGTTGTCTCTTGGGCTGGGGCGACTAAAAAGCTCCGTGTAACTTAATGGTCACCTACTTTATGTCTCATGAGACTGCAGATAGATTCTTAGAGGGAGCATTCCAAGAGTGCCAGCATTCCAAAAGAAGAGAAGTCACAGGGCGTTTGTGATCCTCTTCTCTTCGCTCATATTCCAATGGTTGAGGCAACTATATTCCCATGGATTCAAAATATGGGACATATTTTGATTCCCTCACAATGGGAATCAAAAATTTGAAAGCAGTATTTTATAACTTCCCCTGTGATTTTTTTTTTTTTTTTTGAGACAGGGTCTTGCTTTGCAGTTCTGGCTGGCCCTCGGCTCACTATATAGGCAAGGCAAGCCTCAAACTCAGCAATCCTTCTGCCTCTGCCTCTGGAGTGCTGGGATTACAGGCATGAGCCACCACACCCAGCACTGTGGTATGTGGTATGTGGTATGTGGTATTGATTGTTGGTGAGTCACCACGCCCGGCATAGTTGTATATGGTTACCAGGGATCAAACCAGGGACCATGTGCTTGCTAGGCAGGCGCCAGTACCACTGAGCTAAATCTCTGGCTCCTTGAAATTTGTTTTTTCTATTTATATATTGTTGTGTCTACTGGATCTCTGAGCTATTTAAAGATGAAGGTGGTGTCTTTTTTAGTTTTGAGTGCTTACAGTCTGATACAAACCTTTATACTTAATATAAACCCTGTAAATACCTGTTGCCTTTAACTTATTGAAAGGTCAACAGCTATAACTCTTAGATTACTGGGTATTATGGAGTATTGATCTAAAGACACTTCTTCAGCAGGGCATTCTTTGCAGAACTCTTAAGGACTTGCCTTGTAAAAGTTCCCTGAATGACTTTTCATTGCTACTTTAAACTGTAGTTCCACAATTCCATGACAGTGATCTTGGGAAAATTACCTAAACTTTTTGTACTTCTATTTCCTCACCCTCATCTTCGATTTGGAAAACCAGTGGTATTAATTCACAGATTTTTGTGTACAGATCAAATGAAATATAACTATTGATAATGAAAAGCAGTGAGGTTGACCAGAGAAGCCCTCTGAAAAGCTGTTGCCATTCTTATAATAACTATTGATGATTAGGATTACTCAAACCTTAATGTATATAAAGTTTTTTGTTTTGTTAAGAAATTCCCTTAAGCTTTATCTGCAAATGTATATATTTGGATATATGTTGATGTATAAGTACTTTATAAAGTTATTCTTTTTAGTGAAACATCACATATGTTCAGTAACTTACACAAATCATAAGTGACCAGCTCAGTCTTTTGTAGTGAACATGCTTATATGAAAACTACAGATATGCTAAATAGGACATCATTCAACCTAAAGACTTCCTAAGAAGTCATTCTACCATTCTACTTTGTCAAGGAAATCTGTTTACTCTTTTTTTAAAATTTAATTTTGTGGTACATTATGTACACATCAAATTACACTCCACATTAATTTGTACCAGTATATGACATAACTTAATTCTCATTTTCCCCCTTCCCCTACTCACCCTACTACCCCCCGCCCCATTCATTAATAGTGAATTTGATAAATAAAAGTGTTAATTTTAATAAAGTACAATCACTAATTTTTTCCTTTACAATTAGTAATATTTGTATTCTGTTTATGAAACCCCCTCTTTGTGCACAATGCAGTGGAAATATTTTCTTTTCAATTTTTCCCCAAAAGATTTATTATTTAGCTTTAAAACTTGACATGTATGTCCATAATCAGCTGAAATTGACTTTGCTCAAAGAGTATTATAGGAGTGCTTATTTTTATTTCAGTGTTTAAAAATATTTTTTTCTCTGTAGTTCAATTCTGTGGCACCATTGTCACCAATAAAGTTTTGTTCTAGATTCTTAATTCTGATTTATGTGCCCAGTATTTGTCATTGTTCCAATAGCATACTGTTCACTGTTTTAATTACAAGAGCTTTATATTTAATCTTGATATCTAGGACCACAAGATCTCCCAATGTTTCACTCATTTATTTTGGGCTCTTTGTATTTCCATACATTTTACTATTGGCTTGTTGACTTACATGTACAGACATAAAAGCACACACATATACACACAAATACTTTTTGGATTCTTGTTGAGTATCTATAAATGTAGAAGTTACCTTTGGGAAAATTGACATTATTACAGTTTTGGATGATGTCCCAAGTATTGTTTATCCCTTCATTTATTTCAATCTTTTGCTATTTTAATGGGAAGATGTTCACATAATTTGATACATTAATTTTCAATTATTTGATATTTTAATGGTCTCACAAATAGCACTGATTTAAAATTTCACTTTGTAATTATTTTTGCTTATATGTGTACATGGTACATTTGTATGCTGGCTGCATAACAATCAGCAAATTTGCTAAATTCACACAAAAATTTTAATTCTTTACTGTAGAGTCATGTGAGTTTTAAAAATATACATGTATATAATCTTGAATAGTGATATTTTTGTTTCTTCTCTTCATTCTTTATATATTTTATTCTTTTTTCTTATTCTATGCTGTTAGGAGCCACAGTTTCATAATTTATAAAAATTTATAGCAGATGTCTTTATTCTTGTACTTAAATGGGAAAAATATAGCTTTCAGTATTTAAATAAGACTTTTGCAGTAGAAGTTTTGAAAATACATTCTATTTAAAAATGTTTCCTTTGATTCCTTATTGTTACAGAATTTTATGATGTATGTCAAATTTTACCAATTGAATTGTTTCATTTATGAGGAACATATTTTTTCTCCTTTATTTTGTTAATTTGTGAAGAACATTGATTATTTGGAAGAATGTATTCTGAAACATGACAATAATTTGCATTACTCTTTATATATTGCTTGATTTGTTTTGCCAGTATATTAAGACTTTTCCACCCATATTCGTAAAAGAAATTGGCTTATAATTTTCCTTTTCTTTAGTGTTCTTGCCAGGTGTTGATGGCAAGGTCATGCAGGGCTCATAGGACAAGTTGGAAAATGTTCTCCCTTTTTCACGTCTCTCCTTCTGATTATTAAAGATATTTTTTCTCAGTGTTGGAAATAATCAGTGAAGATACATGCATGAATTTTCTTTACAAGAAGACTTTACAGATTTATTTTTATTTAATGGAAAATTCAGTTTGTTCTTTTCATTGAGGGATTTTGGAAATGTGTATTTTTACATGACTGTTTTTCATTTTATTACTCAAATGGACTGGTATTGAATTGTTTCTATTTCTTAATTTTTTAAGGGAATGTAGTGATATTTTCCCCTATAATTTGGTAATTTGTATTCTCTCTCAATCTTGCTATTTATATTTTTCAACAAAGTAACTTTGCTTTACATTGATTTTCTATATTATACATTTATTTTATTGATTTATGCTCACACTTATTTTAACCTATATTTCTATGAATGTAATTTACCATGCTTTCTTTGCTTATTGTAAGAAATATGTTGTCTTATTTTTTAAGAAATGCAATTTATTGTTGTAAGTCTCTTCATACCACTCTAGCTGTCACAAGTTTTGATGTATCATTTTCTAGATCATAGTTAATTTGTAACATTTTCTAATTTCCTTTAAAATTTTTCCTTTATTTTAGAGACATATTGATGAGTTTCCAAACATTGGAGAATGTTTAATTATTTATGTATCAATACATATACTGTGCATAACTTACATTCTTTTATTCCAGTACTTTGCCTCCTTTTCCCTGGCTATGTGAGTGGGTGAAGTTCTATCAGGTACTGAGAGAGAGAGACACTGAATTGTCTAAATAATTTGTAGAGTTTAAATTTTTCCTGTCAGTACCATTAATGTTTGCTTTATATATTTTGAATCTATATGCACAGAATTTTAGAATTATTATATCTTCCTAGAATTATTATATATTTTAAATTTATGGCATGCTTCTTTATAGCAATTTTGGACTTAAAATATACTTTGGTTGATAATAGTAAAGTTATGTCAGTTTTATTCTACTCAGTTGTTCAGTGTATTTCTTAATCTGTTTTATTTAATATTTTGTGTCCTTTAAAATATGTGTTTTGTAAGTACCGTATAATTGAATTTTAAAAGAAACTGTGTTCAGATAATCATCATATTATAGTTAGACTTTTAAATTTATTTATATTTTGTGTAATTTGACACATTGAATTATAAACTGGCCATTTTATGCATTCATTCATTATAATTGCCCCCATTTTTTTTTTCGGTACTGGGGATTGAACTTGGGTCCTTGTGCTTCCAAGGTAGGCGTGGTACCACTTGAGCTAAATCCCTAGCCCTGCCCCCATTTTTCTTATTTGTATTATTTTGAAAACTTTCTGATTGTATTTTCTTTATTAATTAGCTAAGAGTAGCTTAGTTGCTCTTTTTAAACAACAATTTTAGTGACTAGAGACTATGGCAGGTTTCCTTTGATTATTAGAGTCTATCATAATTTAGGACTCATTATTCTTCCATAAATATAAATTCTTTAAATAATTTTTCATGTCACTTACTTCCTCCTACCTTTGTGCTGTTTTCAAGAATGCAGCTCCATTGTAAACTCTATAAAGCATTAACAGTATTTTATTTAATCAATAATCATTACGCCTCAGTATGCTTACTTGGGTTCTCTTGAATTTCTGTTCAATGCTGCCTGCATTTTCCTACTTTTGTTTGCAGATTTTTTTTCCTCTGCGAGGACATTTTTTTTTTTTATATAAGTTTGCTGGAGGTGGATTTTCTGATTTTTTTTTTTTAAGCTGAAAATATGGCTGGCATAGGATTCTAGCCTGGCAGTTATTTTATTTCAACATTTTAAGGTTTTCAGTTTTTCTTGCTAGTTCACATAGTTTCTATTGAAAACTTAACTGTCAGTTTTATTATTGCTCCTTTCAAGTGATGTGTCCTTTTCTTTTTTTTTTTTTTTCGCTCTTTGAGACAGAGTCTCACGTTGTAGTTCAGGCTGGCCCTGAGCTCACTATGGTGCCCAGGCAAGCCACCTCGAACTCAGCAATCCTCCGAGTGCTGGGATTACAGGCGTGAGCCACCACGTCCGGCATTGTGGTATGCAGTGTTGATTGTTGGTGGGCGTGTCTCCACGCCCAGCATTATATGTGGTTACCGGGGATCAAACTCAGGTCCTTGCGCTTGCAAGGGAGGCGCCGGAACCACTGAGCTAACCCTCCGGCCCGATGTGTTCTTTTCTTTAGCAGTTTAATGATATTCTTTGTCTTTAGTGCTACTAGTTTGTCTGTAATGGCATCTCGGGTCACAGACTAAGTTTGTTGCAGATTTTGGAAAAAATGGTCACATTCATGTCCATGTGGGAGGATGGCCTCAGTCATGTTTGTTTTCTGATGCAGTTTGCAAACACAAAGAAGATTTTGCCAAAGGCTTCTCTTGTGAAGCAAATTGTTTGCAAATAAAAAGCATTCCTTAATCAAGATACCACTGTGTTACATGTTTAATTGAAGGCTTTCTTTTTATATTTTCTTCTTAACATGAGATGGATCTGAGATGCTATGCTGTGTAATTTTGGCAAGATTGTTTTCCAAATACTGCTTCTGTCTCCTTCTCTGCATTTCTCCTCTGGGATTCCTGTTTCAGTCGTTTTAGGTCTTTCTCTATCTATTTTATGCTCTTTTATGTATCGTCCATCCCTTTTCTTGGTGCATATGTTTATAGATCTATTTTTTTAGTCTGCCTCATTTTTTTTTTCTTTAATTTTTGAGCCAGGGTCTTGCTTTGTAGTTCAGGCTGCTCCTGAGCTCACTATGTAGCCAAGACAAACTTTGAACTCAGCAATCCTCCTGGTTCTGCCTCTTGAGTGCTGGGATTACAGGCGTGAGCCACCACGCTCAACTCAGTTACTTTTTTTTTTTTTAACTTTTGAAATTTCAATTTGATTTGTGTTGTAGCTTACATTTATGCTTGATGAATTCTCCCTATCTATTTATTGATATTCTTTAATATAGTAACCACAATTATTTTAAATCAGTGTCTGATTAATTTTATGGGCATTGTGATACTTTCTATTGTCTGCGCTTTTTCTTTACATTTTGTCTTTGGGCCTATGTTCTGGTATGCTTGGTACTTTTAGATTGAAAGTCACATGTTTTGGGTCTTCCCAAATTCTTCCATAATTCTATGGCTTTACCTTTAACAGGTAGTTAGAGGAACAGAAGATTATCTTTATCCAATCAAAGTGTGAGGTGATTCTAGGACTAGGGTGTTACTTGTTTGCTCTCTCTCCTAGATCTTGTCCTTCATTATCACCACTAGAATTCTGTTTCAAGGCCTTTTCTCTGGTATGCATTCCTGTCTAATGTTTGTGTCTCTAGCATGGTGCTAATGCCTTTTCTGACACTTAGCTGTTGGCTTCTTGGATTCAACCTTATGCAGTGTAGCATTTTTAAATGCTAAGGAAGGAAATATGGTGCAGTACATTGAAATGTTGAATTTGTTTCTTTGTGATTTGCACTTGTCCAGAATGTCAGTCACTCATTTTGACCAACTTACTAGCGTCACAGTGCATGTTTGTCTTTACTGCTTTGCGAATTTGCCCAGACCTCTGGAGTGCCATTTTTCCTTTGGGTTCCCAGCTGCATGCCACTGACTAACAAGGAAAGACTTTAAGATGGAAGATGTCTAAGAAGGTCATGCCCACCTCAGGGCACCCCCTTTCTTGCTGAAGTATCAGCTAAAGTCCCAGTGTCTTGGAGAATCTCTGATGCTTTCCAAACATTTTTGTAATTATATCTATTTTATAAATAGGAATTTTCATGTGCTCTACAGAGGAGAATTAGTCTAAGTTGCTCTGTCACTGTTGAAAGTATTTTTTCTCAGACTTAGCATATTTGAGGGTTATTTCTAACTCCACAATCTTAAGTATGGCTTTATTTTAGCGTAAATTTCTGTTTCTCTTTTCCTTATTTCTTGTCAGTTGGCGATAAATAGGCATTTTGTTATGTTATCTGACCTTAATGAGCAAACATGGGGCATCTTATAAGGGATTGGCATATCTGAAGGCAAAGGCACTTTGTAACATAGGGTAAGAAATTAGTTGTTTTGAGTCTCATAATTACATATGGTTTGATGGCACCCTTTGGGCTTTCTAAACTCTTGATAAAGTTTTCACAGGGTTTGTGTCCAAAAAATGGCTGCAGAGTTCTCAGTTTTCTCCATTGCCAAGTGCTGCAGAAAGCAAAAGTGGGAATACTTAGGGTTTCTGGAGCTGTGGCTAACACAATGCGGACTTGATTATCTAGTCTGGGTTTAGCTTTTGGCCTCTTTCTTGATGATCAGGTGGCTTGGAAAGAGTCCTTAGTCTCTCTGACTTCCCTTTTCACGTCCTGAAGTGGCCCTCCCTTGCCGGGCTCTGTGCAGGTTAGATGGGAGACCGCGGAAGGACTGTGGCGGAGTGAGTGCTCTGTGAAGATGCCTGTGCTCCTCGCTGCTTTGTAAGTGCTAGTGCAATTCTGAGAAGACCCTGTGTATGGTCCGGTGTCACTGTAGGCTGCTGGGATCTGGACAGTGGGTACAGCTGGTTAGAGCACAATGATGATGAGGTTGAGGGCCCAGGCGTTAAGTCAGTGTGATCAGGCAGCCTTTTCTCTCTGACTTCATCAGGGTCATCAGGTAGTAATGTGTGGCCGAACCACTGACTCACATTCACTAGAAGGAAGAATAACCACACAGAAGTTGGGTCAGTAGTGTTACTTTTGCATATAAAGTGCACTATAGAACATAATTACAAGACATTAAAGTTTTTCTTCTACCATGATTCCATCCCACACCTTCAGAAAAAGACAAAGAACCGATGGCCACCTTTGAAAAGGAACAGAGGTGACCTTATTTCAGCCCACATTAATTGTACAGTATTTTTAAAGCTTAGTTTTTCAAGCTAAAGTGTTGAGCAAGCTCTTGCTGAGAAGTTAATGGTTCCGTATTTGCCTCCCAAATCTGTGTACTTCTGATGCATGACTCATTGCTTTTGGGTGCAATAACTTGAACTACATAAAACCAATTTTAATTCTAAATATAATTTTGACTCTTAGGGAGATAATATATAGCTCGCATCACTTGAATTACAATTAGATAAAAATAGTTGGAATTAGGTTATCATCTGTATGGCAAAAAGGGTGACTTAGCTGCAATTTGAATTGTGGCATAGAGTAATTTTATAAGTGAGGCTTATTTAAATATGGCACAGAGGCCCATAACCCTCTCTAAGGGATTCAGTTAATTGGAGAATAATGCCAGTTTTGTCCGAAAGCATTCACTATCATTCTCTCGTTCTCTGATGTTAATAAGCTTTTATACCTTATTTTCTAAGAGCAATATGTTTGCGGTCCTTCGGTATCTCATGTGGTTTGAGTTGTTACTTTAAATTGGCAGCATTCACATTGTTAAGAAGATGAGTGACTGTTGTTTGATGTATCATTAGATTTGGTTTTAGGGTTTTCCTCTCCAGTTTACATTAATCAGTTTTATGTACCTTGTGCCTCATTTCTTTTTCCCAGTTCACATAAATATTGATGTCATCTTCAATTGGAAGTTTCAGAAAAGAAATTAGAATGAGAAATCGGCCTCCAATAGCCATCAGTTGTAAAACCAATTCCAGGCATATCTATCAAGCTTAGCTACTTTTTCAGTACATAAAATCCATTTATGCAAAAGGAAAATCAAATAAACTCTCATTTAAAAATATCTATATTTTTCTTCCATTTCCATCATTAAAAATGCCTTTCTAACAGTACTGGTCAAATTACAGTGTTTTTCTAATAACTCATAAGTGTAATCTATTAGTTTGTAAGATAAATACCTGTACCACAAGTTGTTTAACTGTTTGCTTTCTCTGTTCATTTTGGAATTCTACTTTTGGTGTGACTTAGCTTAAAATAAAACCATACAATAACTTATTTTGATTAACCAGATAGAAATTTTTAAAATCTCTATTTAGTAAAGAAAGACTTTGGTAGGATTCCTATGGAGGGGGGGAGTGGAAATAGAAGTAGTTTTGTGATAGATGAATTTTTTTTCTTTTTTGAGACAGGTCTCAGTTTGTAGTTTAGGCTGGCCCTGAGCTCACCATGTAGCCCAGGCAAGCCTTAGACTCAGCAGTCTTCTGCCTCTGCCTCCCAAGTGCTGGAATTACAGGTGTGAGACACCACATCCAGCATTGTGGTGTGTGGTACTGACTGCTGGTGGGTGTGAGTCACCACACCCAGTATTGCTGTATGTGGTTACCTGGGATCAAACCAGGGCCTTCAATTTGCCAGGCAGGTGCCAGAACCACTGAGCTAAATCTCTGGCCCATAGATGAATATTTTGGAGCTCTGGGGATTCCTAGCTTGCTTTGCAGAGAGGCAGATATGGAGAATAAGTTCTTTATTTACCTGGAATTTTTTGTCCTCTCACTTTCTCTACTTACTTTCTATCCTGGTTTATTAGAAAGCCCTCTTGTCCAATATGGTGGCTAATCTGAAGACACTTTAAATGAATTGAATTAAACAAAGGACATTTCAAATTCTCTTTCTCAATTACAGTAGCCACACTTCAAGGACTCAGTGTCCATCGTGTGGCTAGTGGATACCATGTTGGACTATGAAGATAATAAACATTTGCATTCTCTTTGACTTAAAAAGGAACTATTGATATTAAGGAAAAAAGTAAAAGAAATACTACCCTTAAAGCATTGTCTAGTCTTCATTTCATTCTGAATTTTCAGGAGTTGAGGATTCTGCCAATACTACATGGTTAATCTGGCTTCCACCATAAATATTCCACTAATAATGGAGATATTTATTCTTTTCTCCATTTTTCTGTCTCAGCATCTTTCCTAAAGGAGGCTGTACTTGTAGTCTCTAACTTGTTTAATAAATAATTGTCAACATTCTTTGGATTGTCTTTGTATTTCCAGTTTCTTATATATTGCAGTTTATCAGCCCCTCCAGGATAGTCACTTACAATTTGAGAGTGCTTTCCAACTATCATTCTGTTAGAGATTTTCTTTTTTTCAAAACCGACAAGATGTGAATGTGGAAAAGCATCCTACAGATGATTACAACAAGAAAGGGCAGCAGATAGACTTTGCACACAACTTGAGAGTCATTGACAAGAAGATATCCTTGTCAGGTGTCAGTCTCCGATTGAACTTGAGCTATTAAATTGGGTTAGGACTAAAATGAGGGCAATAATTCTTCAGCAACCGTCTGAAGAGTGATTCTCTTCTTTCACCTGTGTGCCCCTGGATTCAACTGCAGGGAGAGAAGTGTTTCACTCCTCATTTCAACGTCCATGCAATTATGACTCCCCTCTTCTAAAATCCCATCTTCCAATTTCAAGTTGCCTGCACATTCTGTCTTTTGCCCTTCCTCATTGCACTCATCTGTGGAATCCTCATTCACATTTTACTTTACTCATAGAGTCTCTGTAGCACTGCATTCTCCATAACTCCCGCGATCGCCACACTGCCCTAAGGACCCTTTAGCTCCTGAATGGTCAGTTCCTTGCTTACCTTCTTGGTTTCATAACCGGTTTTCAGGGTTGTACTCTGGATCAGGATTGTGAACCTTTTAGAGCTTTCAGGGATAACAAGCAGCCCACTGTGGCATGCGTGCCTTAGGCTTGCCACCACTGCTCTAGACTTTGTCATATTAATGCTTCTAAGTATTCCATAGTCATCATTTCAATAAGGGAAATTATCTGAGATTGGGAATTTAGGAATTTTTATGTTTAAAAGTTCACATAGTTGAATACAAACTTTTAAGTGGCTCTAGTATCTTTTTATTCTCATAAAATTAATACTATATAGGAAAAATCTAAAAACAGAAACACAAACAATGTAGATTTTTCTCTCTGGAGACAATTTCTATTTTCCTTTGGAATTGTAATATTTTTTAGTCTTCTTAAAACCACATTTACGTGTATTTTTACATAGACTTATCACGATATGTAGCTGGTTGTGGTTTTCTATCATGCTCCTTAATATTCCTAAGTAACTATACTTGATGATTTGAAATGTGTTAGACTTTGTATTACCTGGGTATGTATATTACTTCTAAATACTAGATTTTGCTAATTAGCTTTATAAATTAAAAAGCTGAAATTTGTTTTATAAAGCTAACTAAAGTTAGAATGAAGATTCAAACAAGTTTATTTAACTCTAAAATGCATTCTTACATTTAAAAATTTCTTGATGACATTTTATTGCTACATAGCAATATTTACTGAGTGACTATTCTACAATTTACTTTGATATTCCCTCATTATTGGATAATTTGACTGCTTGCAACTTGTCACTTTTATAAATCCTGCCCTTAAGAACATCTCTGAGGCATATGTCATTACCTGTATGTGGGGATGATATATCACAAGAGATTCCCAGAAGTCATTATTGGGTCAAAAGGTGTGAATTCTTAGTGTATTGACATTTTGCTTTCCAGAAATACCCATAGCATTTCTGGTATTCTGTAAATAGTTTACTTCATTGAAAAGATTTCCTAGCTTTGATTGATAGGCCACAGATGTAGTGTTTTATTGATCACTTTGTAAAGAATTTACTACCGTAAATGATTCAGTACAGTAAATTCTTTATCCAACTTGTGATCCACAAAACAGTTGCTTACCATAATAGTAACAATTTTTAAAAACCAGATTTGATTGTGGGTCTAGGTAAAAGCTTAGGAAAATATAAATTCTTTCTAAAAAGTCCAATAAAGAACAAAAACTGTAACAATGACAACAAATGCAAAAATCCTCTTTGCAATCAATCTGTTTTTGTTTCTGAATAAAGGAAATGTTACCATATCTCAACAAAGGAAAGGGTACCCTTGTGCATTTTATTAGGAATGAGTGTCATTCTGAGGTGAGGCTTTGATTCTCACACTGTGTCTGAGACATACTTTCACCTTGGCAGTAACTGAAATGTGTCCAAATAGACTTTCAAAGCTCCCAAGTGTTCTAAATTTATCTCACTTGATTTCTTTGGTTTAGAAGCTCGTTTGGAAATCTCACAAGGCCAACTTGTCTTCAGTAATTTCTAGTGCTTCTTGTTTGGGGCAGGCTCGAAAAAGCTCTGAAAGGCTTCTAAATTTGGGGCTTGGCAGCAACATAACACACAAGGAGAAATACATGAAGTGTAAAACCTAAAATATCAAAACTCTCTGACATTTCAAACTAATTTCAAATGTACAGAGATTATAAAAACATAACATCTGGATAAGTCAGCTGTGTGGACAATCTATACTAATGAAAACAAAAGAAATAATAGGATGACATTGCTTTACATCATTCATTTAAAAAGCCTGATGTCTGTATATGAATGGGGTTATTTAATATAAGGAAAGAAGCATCTTAATTTTTTTTTCAGAAGCAAACACCTAATGCATGGACCTACAAAGACAAACTAGTATAGTGATAAGAGCCAGAAATCGTTACTGGAAGGCCTGGGTTTACATGTTGGCTCTTGTGTGAGCTTTGACTATGTGAAAACAATTTACTCAAATGCTTTTGGTCTTGATTTCATCTGACAAAAAATAGCAACAACATATCCACCATCTTACATAGTACTGAATATCAGGATAAGACTCATGGAAGCACAATGAAAATCTAGAACCCTATACAAATATGAGGAGCTATCTTTATAATTGCAAACTACACCAAGAATTCCTGAGATTAACTGAGAAGGAAGTTATCATGGAGTTTAAGAAATATTTTATCACTTGATTTCGGCAGTGAGACCTTGTTAATTAGATTGGGGTGATGTGTATTACTAACTTTTAGGTGTCACAGCTTAGGGGTGTTAATGAATTGTCCCCCTCTCCCAACACCACTCCTGTTTCTCCCAGTCATTGAGGAAATGTACAAGTTTTCCTATCCTTGCCCTCTTTTCTAGTGACAGGAAAGGGCACAGTGAAATTTTTGTTCATACCATGGATCTAATCATGGTTTTAAGTGCCTAGACAACATGCCAGTAAATAAAACATCCGAATTCTAGGGATATATTTAGATACTCTACTTTTCCCCCATCCCAACAAAAAAGTATCCCTGTGACAATAGAGAGGCTGGCAGAAGTGAGTCAACATATAAAAAAGGGACAAATGGAGTATTACTTTGCCATAAAGAATGCCAATTTGAGTCATTTATGCACAAATGGACACACCTGAGAACACACTGATAAGTGAAATAAATAGGTCACAGATGTGTAAACACCATATCTTTTCTCTGGTATGAGAACCTATAGATGTAAATGAGTTCTAGAATGTATGATAGATTTTATGAAATAGGAAATATTCAAAGGGAAGGTGGTGGGGGAAAGTAATGAGGAGGCAAGAATGATTATGATTTTAAAAGAAAATGAAAGCACATGTATATAGGGGGTGGGAGGTTGTGGAGTGGGTAGGGATATGGGTAAAAATGAGAACCAGCTCATGTCATATACCAGTACAAATTTCCCAGTGTTGAGTGTGAGCTGTATATAAAATGTACCAATAAAGAATTCAATTTAAAAAAAGGGACTATTCCGTGTTTAGGGAAATTCTGGAGAAATTGGATCTTCATAGGCAGGTATTTAAATCCAGCCCCAGTGCTGGTCCTCAAAGCTGAGTTCCTTAGAATAGTCCAGAGTCCTCCGATGTTCAGATGCTCTTTCAGAGGTGGGGTGCACATCATGAGTGGGAGGCGTGTCCCCCACCCTTGGGTCCTGGGGATTGAAACAAGCCCTGAGCCACATACATCCTTAGCTCTTCTGGAAAAAAAAATGTGTTTTAAAATTTTTGAGAGTGTTTGTGCTAAATCAGTAAATTTCTCAGTCCACGCTTACATCTGTGACCCTCCCGCGCTCCCTCCCACAGTGCTGCGTGATAGCCCTGCCGCTCCACACCTGGCTAGAGAGGAGGTTCCTACCACAGTTCCACTGCATTCAGTTTGAGAGCACAAGTTACTACTAGTGATAGACTTTTATTCAAAGATTTGCCTGTAATTGTAGAAATGGAAGTTGCTAGTGAGTAGTGGAGCTGGATTTGGCATTGCATTTTGAAGAATGGAGTATGATTTAATCTTTATACTGCCTTTGGATCTGTAGTGTAAACATTGTTAGGTATTCAGATAACTTCTGGTTGATATATACACACAAACTTTTAAAAGTTTGTTTACTTTTTCTTCTGAGATTTTGAGCAGCCTTTTATTTCATAATTGAATTTTCCATGCAAATGTTACTTAAATGATATCTTCTTACACCAAGCAAATGCAAGATTTTTGTTTTGCATTTTTCTTGATACAAATGTTTCTAATTATTAAAAATTCCAGCTCTGTAAGAGGTAATGCAATAGTTACTATGGAATGGATGTCCAGTTTCTGTTTTGCAAGATGAAAAGAGGTCTGGAGATTGGTTGTATAACAGTGTGAATGTGCTTAACCCGACTAAACACACTTTAAGATGGTAAATTTTATGTTATTTTAAAACTACAATGAAATAATGTTTTAAAGTTAATGAAATGAAAATGAAAATTTCATTATCAATGTCTCAATCCTGTTTTTCTCCTTAAACCTGTTTGGCCTTTCAGGGAAGACTTAGTAGAACCAAGTTGGCATAAACCTTGAGTGGCATTACAGCCATTGGGAGGGGCAGCACATCTTGATCACAATTAAATCCTCTTGAGCTGAGGGGTAGGGCACTTGCCCAGCACACACAAGAGCCTGGCTTTCATTCTCTGGACGGGAAGAGAAGAGAACAGGAGGGGATGGGATGGGAGGGGAGGGGAGGGGGGAGGGGAGAGGAGAGGAGAGGAGAGGCGAGGGGAGGGGGGAATAATTCTTAAGAATGCATCCCATTTGAAATAGTGGTTACAAGAAATAGTGGTTACAACCTTTACTTTTTAATTTTTTCTGTGATAACTTTAATTTTTTTTTTTTGAGACAAGGTCTCGCTTTGCAGTTCAGGCTGGCCCTGAGCTCACTATGTAGCCCAGCAAACCTCGAACTCACAGCAATCCTACTGCTTCTGCCCCCTGAGTGCTGGGATGACAGGCCTGAGCCACCATACCCAGCATTTGCCTCATTTTTCCTGCACAGGGACGTCAGAAGATCTTAGGAAAGACAGAGCCACGGAACCCAGGACTGTGTTTTCCTTCCGTGAGTGCTCGCTCGTGGACTCAAGCTTAACTTGCCACAGAACGAGGGCATATATTGTTTTATATCGTGGCTTCACCTCCCTCTACCTGTTTGTTCCACATTATTGATGAAATAAATGCTTGGGAGCCGGGTGCTCCTCCGCGTGCTGGGGTGGATCTGCCTGAGTGACTGTTGGATGTCCTGTTCTTGTTCTCTGAGTCATGCTTTCCCAGCTGGGTGTTTTTGCCAAGACGGTGCACAAACAAGTTGTTCATTGTTTAATCTGTCAATAGGGCTGGGACTTGAAGCTTCTGCAAGCTTCAGGTATCATTCAGTTCTACTCTCTCTCTTTTAACTCTTTAGTTTTAAGTGTTTTTTGACTGCTGAATTGCATATAATTTTTTTTTAAAGAAAACTCTGCATGTCCATTTTCCCTTAAAGTAACATTTACTTTGAGATCTCTTCATTGGTCGCTAGAGTGAATAGATATTAACTGGGAGCCGGGGTTCGTACCTGATTCACAGAGGCGTGCTGTTGGATGCTCTGGGTGAGGGGTAAGTGTGATGTGGCGGCTCGCAGGTCTTCGGAAGCTGGAGCATATTACAGAGCTGCTTGGAGGATGAGGAAAGGGGAGGAGACGGGCAGGTTGCGCCCCATGCCAGACCTTGGCAGGAGCCGGGCCATCCCGCCTGGGCATTCCTGCATTTCCGCTGGGGAGTCCGGATGCCTGGCAGCTGGCTCGCAGCACTTGAAATCGCTCCCTTAGTTAATATAACCACATGGGTGAAATCCCTATTCTGTCTCTTATGTAGGAATTGGGGGCTAGAAAGGCTAGAAATGTGAACCGAACCAAACCAAACCAGGAAAAGCCCTGACGTGTGTGGAATTTATATAATCCACACTCTTGCTGGAGTAACAGGTCATACACAATTAGACGAATAAAAGTGAGTGCGCAGTAGTCAGTGTCGGAGACAGTGATGAGGTAGGGCGAGGACAGCGAGCGGATTCTAGTTTGCAGCAAGTGTTCGGCCAAAGCCATTCCGAAGAGGGGACGTTTGAGTGGAGACCTGAACAAGCCCCAGGAGAAGCCGCACTGTGCCTGGGGGAGCTGTATTCCAGTGAGGAGGCCCGCAGGGCCATAGGCGCTGCGCGGGGTGCGCGCAGGCGAAGGAAACACCGAGACTAATTCAGGCTGAAAGTTACCATGGTAGACCACAGGACTGGAGAGGGCTTTGGGGGCCCTGCCTTGGCGACTGCTTCTGATCCTAGTGTGATGAGAAGGTTTTGTGGAGAGAAATGACTGATTGTCACATAGGATCACTCTGGCTGCAGAGACTGAGGGAGAAGACGCAGATGTTCAAACGGTCAGAGAGGGAGTGCTGTGCACATAAAGAGGTTCCACAGGCAGGCAAACCTTTTCTTTTATATCTTCAGGCACAAATATTCAAAAATTATAAAAAAATTTCAATTTAATAAGTAACAGTTTTTTTTTTTTTACAAAATCTGTAAGAAGGGAGGGTATAAAGAAAATATGCTACTCAGAATTCATCTCCCAAAAAATGGTCCCACATTTTAAAATATTTTCCATACCTTTTCCCAATGCATACAAATGCATGTTATTTTTAAAACAGATTTTCTGTTGTTCAGATATTGTAGTATGGGTAGTATATCATCCTGCTTCCCAACATGAATTTTTCATTTACCAATATTCCTCATTTCATGAAATGTTTTTAATGGTTCTACTACACTATTATATATGTAAGCCATTATGTAATGAAACATTTTATATAGTTGTATAATCACCTAGTTCTCAGTTTTTTCCTTTTTGTTATTATAAACGGTACTGCATAAAACATCCTTGAACTTACATCGTACTGTGTATCTCTGGTGACTTCCTTTACACAGATTTTTAATATTATCTCCTGGAAATATATGCATACTTTAAAGTTTCATGATTTGTATTATTACTTCTGTATGAACTCACACTTTTGCCAATTAAAATGTTTTATTCATCTATAGTTTGTATTTGGACGATGCTAAATTTAGAACACAGCCTATCAAAAGGAGGAGAGTTCCCTAACATCACAGACATTTTAGTAAGTGCTAGAAATTCACCTGGATGTGGTATTATTGAATGAAATCTAGTCAAGAATTTACAATTCCTTTCTGATATAAAATAGGGCAGAGAGGGAAATATGAAAGAATGCTGAAAAATCCTTTTATTTGAACTTTCTATATAGAGCTAAATCAGTTATTTTGTATTAGTTCATATGAAGCATTAAAAAAACCCTGTGATAATTACCAAGGCTTGAATGCTCCCCCAAAAGCCATGGGTTCTGGAAACAGACTCTGTAAATTAATATGTTGGTGGTAATTTGAGGTATAGCCTCTGGGAAGTTATTAAGGTTAGATGAAATTATTAGGGCAAGACCCCCATGATGGTATTAGTGGCCTTCTAAGAAAAGGCAAAGGGAACTGGTCTGCAACACTCCAGCCCTTTCATTTTCGATTCCCTCCATCGTGCTACTATACAGCAGTAAGACCCTCCCTGGGTGGACCCTTGATCTAGACTTTCCACCTTCTAGAATTCTTTTTTCTTTATAAAATTGCTAGTCTGAGGGGCAGCAATATAAAATGAATTCAAACCGTAGGAAGCTCATTGACAATTTCTAAAACTTGTTGGAGGGCCAGAGGGTTAGCTCAGTGGTTCTGGCGCCTGCCTCATAAGTGCAAGGTCCTGAGTTCGATCCCCGGTAACCACATACAATGCTGGGTGTGGAGACTCACACCCAGCAGCAATCAACCAGCAATCAGCACCACATACCACAGTGCCAGGCGTGGTGGCTCATGTCTGTAGTCCCAGCACTCGGGAGGCAGAGACAGGAGGATTGCTGAGTTTGAGGCTTGCCTGGGCTGCATAGTGAGCTCAGAGCTAGCCTGAACTACAAAGCGAAACCCTGTCACAAAAAAACAAAACAAAACAAAAAAAAAAACAAAACTTGTTGGAAAGTTTAATTAGCCAAGGCTAAGTGAGATAATGGAGGTTGGAAATAGCCTTTAACTTATAAATAATTAAAATAAATTCTATATAGGTGAAGTCAACTGTAAGCTATTCTTAGACTCTTCTATGTGCAAAATGCATAGCCCATACCCCAAATAGCAACATCTCTGTCCATTTGAGAAATTTATTGATTTATTTATAAGTTAATTATAAAATAGAATACCCACTAATTCTAGGCAGTCTGTTGGGTTCTGAGGATATAGTATCAAAGAGTAAATGATTCCCAGGCCAGAGGGTTAGCTCAGTGGTTCCAGTGCCTGCCTCACAAGTGCAAGGTCCGGAGTTCGATCCCCGGTAACCACATATAATGCTGGGTGTGGAGACTCACGCCCACCAACAATCAACACCGCATACCACAGTGCCAGACGTGGTAGCTCACGCCTGTAATCCCAGCACTCGGGAGGCAGAGACAGGAGGATTGCTGAGTTCGCGGTGGCTTGCCTGGGCACCATAGTGAGCTCAGGGCCAGCCTGAACTACAAAGCGAGACCCTGTCTCAAAAAGCAAAAAAAAAAAAAAAAAAAAAAAAAAGAGTAAATGATTCCTACCCTCAACATATGTATAGCCTATGGAGGTGACAGGCAAGCAATCTAACAACTTCAGCGTGATGAACTGATAAATGTGGAGGAGTCTTGTCACTGAGACATGAGGACAAGTTAAAGAAAAAGTCATAGACTAAGGATTAGGAGACCTTGGTTTATATTCTGGTTTAGATGTGTCTGTTGGTTGAAATTGACTTAAATCTTTAAACCATATTGAAAATAAATGGGAAAACCACATTTACCTAATATATGTTTTGTAGAAATTGAATATAATGGTTAGTGAATGCCACTAGCTCAGTGAAAGCATGCACAAATGCTGATAAGTGGTAGTAGAATCACTGATATATGTGACTACTTTCCTAGAATAGCTCTTCCCAGGAGGTAATTTCATGAGCAGTCATCCTACCGGAAAAGCACAGGATGAGACAGTATTTATTGATATTTGACATACAAGCAGTGTTTCTCATTCAAGTCCTATATTCTATATAATTCTGAGACCAAAATCATATATTTTATATGAATTTTCATGAAATTAGGATACAAACCATGTTACAATTGCACAATACCCAGAAATCAAACGAAAGCTTTCTATTCATAGTGCACACTGCAGGAGGAATTTCTCTCTGCTAATTATCCCATGTCTTGAGCAGCAGCACAGATGATTGCTTTGTGCCTATATTTAGAAGGGTCAAGTCAAATGTACAGATAAATAGAGATGAGCGTTCAGTGTGGCAGATACCTCATCAAGAAAAGACAAAAGTTCTGCAAGCACTTAATAAAGGTGAACTTAATAGGAGATCACACAGGGCATGGCTGTGGTGGAAGTAGAATTCAGGGCTTTCATCCCCCTAGTGCTGCACCTCTGTGGGATTCCTGGCTGCCCTATCTTCCACATTGCACTGAGTCTGAGGGGTCGAGGCAGGAAGTGC
This sequence comes from Thryonomys swinderianus, assembly GCA_004025085.1. Lineage (NCBI taxonomy): Eukaryota > Metazoa > Chordata > Mammalia > Rodentia > Thryonomyidae > Thryonomys > Thryonomys swinderianus. The sequence continues at coordinate 7,235 of PVIC010000943.1, read as the reverse complement.
CGTCTCTCAGAAAATTCTCACTGGTTCTAGGGCAAGTGAGCCTGAGACCTCCACTGCTTTGGCCCACAGGCCCTTCCGAAGCAGAAGTGCTGTGAAATATTCTCCTTGAAAATGTGTAGTCAAAGAGATTATTTCATTTCTCACAAAAACAAGGACACACAAAAACTCAGAAGGCTTTATGTAGATAGTCGGAGTTATTGCTTTAGAACTAATGTCAGTTCAGCTTCAAGACCCAAAATAAATATAATCAAATGACAAGGAAAATGTTCAATTTCATTGTGATCAAATGGATATAAATCAGAATAACTTTTTAAAAGGTGTCAAGTCTGGTGGCTCACGCCTGTAATCCCAGCACTCGGGAGGCAGAGACAGGAGGATTGCTGAGTTCGCGGCGGCTTGCCTGGGCATCATAGTGAGCTCAGGGCCAGCCTGAACTACAAAGCGAGACCCTGTCTCAAAAAGCAAAAAAAAAAAAAAAAAAAAAAAAGGTGTCAAATCAACAAAATTTTAGTGATAATAACACAGTCAGAAACCATTCTTGTGGCTGGTGTGAATAAAAACTGGTCTAAAATTTTTGAGAGACTGTGCTTGCTTCAGCAGCACATATATTAAAATTTTTTTTTATACTAAAATTTTTGAGAAACAATTTGGCAATATGTACTAGGAGCCCTGAAATGAATCTTTTGATTCATTCATCTCAATTCTAAGACTCAATTCTAAGATGAATACAAGATATAGAAGAAAAGCTATTATATCCAAACATGCTCAAAAAACACCAAAATTTTGAAAATTAGAAAATGTCCCACAGGATTATTGATTGAATTCTATATTTCTTTTTTTTTTTTTTTTTTGCTTTTTGAGACAGGGTCTTGTGTTGTAGTTCAGGCTGGCCCTGAGCTCACTATGGTGCCCAGGCAAGCCGCCGCGAACTCAGCAATCCTCCTGTCTCTGCCTCCCGAGTGCTGGGATTACAGAATTCTATATTTCTTATAAAGTATCTATGGAATATAAAGCCAATAAAGCAGATTCTAATAATGATGCTTTGTAATAATGTTAACATAAAAGTTTAGTTTTTATTTTCTATAAAAGAGGTAACTCCTAAATCATTAATATGGTACCATTTAATTAACAATTCAGCATACTGTGCCATTTGACATTGAGTACTGTGGATTTTAGTTGTAAATATGCACTGTTAATTAATACCACTGCAACTACATAAAGATACTAAACCAAAAAATTGAAAAGCAAATACTGGCAAGAAACATACCATTTTCTTAACAATGGCTACCAGTTGTGAAATATGGATTATATTTTTCTTTCTTGTTTCTCATTTTAAAATGTAAAAGTTAGTGTTTGCTAATTTTAGAATAGATATTTGGACATCAAACCAGAGGTTTTTCTTTTTTCCTCTTTTCTCAAAAATCAGTCCTATTGTTCTACTAGTAAATAGAAACACTCTTTGGTGAAATGAAAACTTGGAGCACTGACTTAATAAATAGGCCTCTAATGGTTTAAACAAGTCAGAGACCCATAGGTTCATAGAATTTAAAGGTCACAGATTTCAAGTCAGTGCCATTTATTCCAGAACAAGTAGACATTTATTTATTGACTGCATACTGTGTATAAAGGTCCCTGTACATCAGTTCCCACCTGTACTCTACTGAAAACTTCCTATACATTTGTTCTTCCAAAAGAGCCAAGTATTACCTCCTTTCCATAAATACCCTTGAATTCCATTCATTCTTTGCTCTTCTGGTCCAGGCAGCTGGCCTATGGTGACTTCTCTCTCGGTTTCAAAGGAGAGAATTTGCCAACGTTTCAAAGGCTAACTTAAAGTATGGGATAAATGTGTATAGTATTTAATGAATTAAGTGAATGAATTAACACCAGTATTTTAGGGGCTTTATAAAGATAGAAAGCAGTAGGAAAAATGGTATTTGCCCTTAAAGATCTTAGGAATAATCATAAGGAGAAAAGCTAATTAACAGTGCATATTTAAAACCTAAAAAAATATAGCAATAGATGTCATGTGGTTCAACATACTTATTAAGCAAATGGTAACGTGATTAATTCTTGTGGAGTAGTTTTTTTCATTTGGAAATAAAAAGTACTTAGAAAATAAGATATGAAATTACTTGAATGTGCTTTTCCATAAAATTAAGTTACTTGCTTTTATTTTATTTTTAATCAGCAAATAGTAAATGATTAATTAATTGTTTCCCACATACTCAGACATAACAAATTATTAAGCAAGCTTTTAACTTTTTTACCATGAATAACTCTCCGTTGACTTATAGTTGAATAAGGGTCAGAATACTTACTATCTCATCTTAGACACATGTTCCTTTGAGCAGAATTGTATGGCTCTCAGTGCCTATTATGATGTTAACAAGCAGATAAATTGTCAGTTTTTAAAACATCAGCTTTTAAAATGGATAATGAATAGTAGAAAAGAGCTCTACTCAAATTAGTAAGCATAAGTCTCCTTTCATATCTAGGAATCCCATGTACTCTCATGGGGAAACACAGCTTCTTTCCCTATTGCTTTCTGCAAGTGAGTTTATATCTTACTTCACTGAGGTGCCAAGGGGATTCTCTCATGGGATTTCCTTAGTTGAGTGGGTGACTTGGATTTTCCAGATTACATCAATTTACCTTTTTTTCTTGTATGATTTAAAATTGCATAAAATGTTTAGATTTAACAGGTAAGATATACTGTTTGCACATCACCTTTAATCTATAGAGAATACAGTATTTTAAAGATGTAAGTAAATGGTAGTGGAGTTCACATATGTAGGTTCCATAATTTGCGTTCTGTAAAATCAAGGATAGAGCATCACTTGTACTGAATAGATCTGTGTATAAATATCTCTGAAAAAAATAGGCATAAACATTTTTATTATGTAAAAAGGATATTTATAACACTATCAGAAACTTAGATGCTAACTCTAAACTAAGAGAAATATAATAATATTTCAATGCTGCCTAGGAAAATGTGTCATGCAGTTCAAGTAATTAGGAAGAGATATCAACAGAAAGAAATCATTTCTACTAGGAAATTGTAAATAATGAATTTTATTCAAACAAGTAAGACCTTGAATTACTATAGAGTAAGCATCAATTATACATATTGTTTAATATTTTACCATAACATTTACATTAGGATGGCAGTAAGATGGGCTCTAGAGAATTAATTCACATGGCCTGTTAAGCTTTGGGGACTTTGCCCACTTTTGCAGTGGCTCTGGAGGGGGAATGCTGAGATGGTGTCTTTCACCAAACCCTGGGAAAATGAGCAGCTGTTGATGTGTGTAGGGGTCCTAAAAGCTCAGGAAAACATCATGGGTTGATGAGGATTACTTTTCATAAGAATCAGAGAACATCTGACAGTGCTGGAGACGTTGACAAAGTAAGCTTCCCAGAGAATGAAGACCAGGTTGTAAAGGAAATTAGACATTGGACTGAGGCCAGCATGAAAATCCAGTGGACTCCTAGACAGGTGTTTTCCAGTCCCTGAAGAGCTGTTATGTAGAAGGAATAGCAGTCTACCAAAACAATGCATTTCTTTCAGAAGGTGGAACTCAAATCAGTGGGTGGAAAATTTAGGGAGGCAGATTTTGATTTAATATTTATGTAACCCATGTTTTTCCATGTTACTGTAGGAGACAGGATGATGTAGTAAAGAGTCCAAACTCTTTTCAAATCCTGGTTTCACATTTTACTAGCCTATGGATTTGGAGCCTGTTACTTAGGTCCTCTGAGACCTATTTCTCTCGGCTGTAAACAAACAACACTAATACCAGCATTACAGCATTGAGATCAGCACTAGACGGAAAGCTCATAAACAGACTCAGTTTGATCACAGATGCTTGTTGGATATTCAGTTTCACAGAAGAATAGGACCATGGTGCACAGTGGAATTAGTGAAATATTTTCTTAATTCAGCTTGCTCTTGCTTTTGAGGGTATTTAGTCTTCACAGATGCTTCCCTGGTATTTCTGAGCATTTTAAGGACAGAATCTCATATATGAAAAAGGCTTCTCAGCTACCCCTTGGCCTTTACCATTTGTTCGACATAATATAGTGCTTTCCTAGCTCTGACTCCTGGAAATGCCCATGATTGAGGCCACTAATTAGTTAGAAACCTGGAGTGGCATGGTGATCATATTTCTTTGTTTCTCACTCCAGCTATAGGCTAGTTCTCTGCTCTTCTCAAGAAAGAATCCAGTCCTGATATACTGTCAGTAGTCAAAGATGACCCTGTAAAATTAGATCTGTGATCCTAATGTCTTATGTCCACTTACAATTACCTTTGGCTGTATGTCTTTAAAATGTAGAGATTTGTTTCTTCTCTTCCATGTGGTTGCCTGTTAAAGGACTCCTGAGTAAGCACACATGGCTAATGAGAAAGAAGGAAGACCAACAATGTGATTTATTCAAAATGGCGTCATCCTCTGACACTATCAAATTTATGTCTTTTAATTCTCTTTTCCATCAGTTAGCCCAACCCTATTATCTCCAGTGGTTTCACAGACCCGTCTGATTCCTAAAGTCACCATTATTTCTGTTGTAAAGCGTAGAATCTTAATATTTACAGAAAACATTTTAATATCTTGAATTGGCCTCTCAAATGAAAAAGGTAGCTCCAGAAAGGTTAACCTTTTTTTTCAGTGGAAATATACAGAGGCTCAACCCCCATGTAAGTGATGCTAGAGAAATAGATCCATGTGAATAAAAAACATAGCTAAATATATATAAGGTCCTTTTCATGTATGATGTTTTGATGGTTTCTAGGTCATCCTACTACTATGGTAGTATCCTTGACAAAATAAATTAATTAAATGAGGGAAGCAAGGGTGAGAGGAGGGAACAAATACATATATGTACTCACCTAGACCCAAGAAATTCTATAGAACTGTTTTTTGTCAAGAATTGACTGAGAAATCTCCACACTGATCTCCACAATGGTTGTACAAGTCTACAGTCCCACCAACAGTGGAGAAGAGTTCCTTTTTCCCCACAGCCTCACCAGCATTTATTGCTGTTTGATTTTGCAATAGCAGCCATTCTTTGTGGAGTGAGATGAAATGTGAGTGTTGTTTTCATCTGAATCTCTTGAATGACCAGTGATGTTGAACATTTCTTTATATGCTTCTTGGCTGCTTTGACTTCTACCTCTGAGAAGTGTCTGTTCATTTTAGATGCCTATTTTTGAGTAAGGTCTTTAAACTTGGGGGGGACTGATTTATTGAAGTTCTTTATATATTCTAAATAGTAGCTCTTTGTCTGAAAAACAGCTAATAAAGATTTTTTCCAATGTTGTTGGTTGTCTTTTAGCAGTGCCATTGGTTTCTTTTGCTAGTATTAGATGTCCCATTTGACCCTGTTATCCCCCTGCTAGGAATATACCCAAAGGATTTAAAAGATTCATATTGTAAAGACATGTGTACACCCATGTTCATAGCAGCTCAGTTTGTGATAGCCCAATCTTGGAACAACCCAGATGCCCATCAACCGGAGACTGGATAAAGAAGTTTTGTGTGTGTGTGTGTGTGTGTGTGTGTGTGTTTTAATAAAATGGAGTATTACTCTGCCATAAAGAATAACAAGTTTCATTCATTTATGTGCAAATGGATATATCTTGAGGACACACTAATAAGTGAAATAAATAGCCCATAGATATGTAAACCCCATTATCTTTTCTCTGTTACGAGGACATGTAGATATAAATGAGTTCTAGAATCTATGATATATTTTGTAAAATAGGAAATATTCAAAGGATATGTGGTGCGGGAATGTAATGAGGGAAAAGAACAAATATGATTTAGAAAGAAAAAGAAATAGCATGTACATAAGGGGTGGGGGTTGTGGGTGGGTAGGGATATGGGTAAAAATGAGAATTAACCTCTGTCATATACTGGTATAAATTCCCCAATGTTGAGTGTGATTGTGAGCTGTATATAGCATGCACCAATAAAGAATTCAATAAAAAAACAAAATAATAATAATCGTAATATAGAAATAAAAGAATTAACTGAAGTTTTATCTTAAAGATCACTTAACATTGTTGAAGGATTTTTTCAGCTATGTACTCAGAAACTTAAAAGTAGATACTTAACAAATATACAAATGGGTAAGTGAATCCAGAGAATTTCTACTTTCCACTCATTTACTAAAGTATCTTTTGAAGCGTTCATTCCCTTGTTTCTTCAAATGGAGGGCAGGGCTCATTGCTTACCCTGTTGGAAGGTCCTCAGAGACTCCACAGAAGGTGCTGAGTTAAGGATCGAAATTCACCATTTCATCCAGCATAGACTGTGACATTCATTGTGGTTTTGTTATAATCTCCAAGACCCACAAAGTTAATTTTTAATGTGTTAAGAGGAAGCATTTTGACTTGTGTAGGATTTTGAATTTTTTTTCTAGTACCGTGCAGCTCAGAAACAAAATAGTTTAGATTTAAAAAATAGAACAAGAAAAAAGACACTACATTCTATCTCTCGTCTTATTAATTTCTAGACATATGGTCTTTGAGAAATTAATTAACTTCTTCTGAATCTGTGTTTCTTTATCTGTAAACACTATCTCAATTGAACTATAGTGGTATTATTTACTTAGTGAAGACAAAGAGATATTTATGTACTATATTTGAAAGGTCAAACAGATGGGATCATTTTAGATTGAATCTGCATGTGTGGGAGTCATGCCTTTGGTGAACTACATATACTCCTATGGGGTCCGTTAACTTGCTGCACCCAGTAGGAGCCCCAGAAGTCTTGTCATGGTGACAAATATGGCACCATTTACCACAAGTGAAGTCAGGAAAGAAAACTAAACGAAATCTTGACTTTGTCTCTAGGTACTCTGTGTGACATTGGATAGGTCACTTTATCACATTTTTGGGGGGGGGGCAGGGTCTCGCTTTGTAGTTCAGGCTGGCTCTGAGCTCACTATGTAGCCCAGGCAAGCCTTGAACTCAGCAATCCTCCTGCCTCTGCCTCCCCAGTGCTGGGATTATAGGCGTGAGCCACTACGCCCGGCACTGTGGTATGTGGTATTGATTGCTGGTCGGTGTGAGTCTCCACGCCCAGGATGGTATGTGGTTACTGGGGATTGAACTCAGGACCTTGCACTTGCGAGGCAGGCGCCAGAACCACTGAGCTAACCCTCTGGCCCCACTTTGCCACTTTTTTTTTTTTTTTTTTTTTTGCTTTTTGGAGACAGGGTCTCGCTTT